>JAVIAB010000051.1:135687459-135739959 GCA_032433765.1 Megaustenia siamemsis | reverse complement strand
AAACTATTTCATTTGTTGTTTCTGAAATGTGTGACGTCAATGAAACACAATCTTAAGTATCATGATAACTAAAACAAAATTACAGAGTTTCTTTCGCATGTGCTGTATGTTGTTCCTAACCATTATTTTAAAATTGAGATATCTTCCTTCTCGCTTCGTTCACTTGACATCTACTAAAGGAATGAATAGATATCTTTCTTCTCGCTCCGTTCACTTGACATCTACTAAAGGAATGAATAGATATCTTCGTCATCCGCTCTTTCAGATGATGTTATGTAGACGTAGCACAGTTGTTTGTTTTCATATAAAAGTGACAATTTAGTTTACTCTTGGACATTTTGCATCGTTTATGGATGAAGATGTCAAGAGCCTCGTGCATTTCCTACATTTTTAAAATTGAAATTTGATGGAAGTGCTTTCACTTTGTGACACCACGCATGCACACAAAATGTAAAATAATTTAGGCCAAACAAAAGGTAAATATTTATTGTTGACATTTTAGTGGTTAATGCTCGTAACAACAAAAAACAAAAAAAAAGAATAATAACTTGCAAATCTGAGAGCTTCCGGGGTGTCAATATTCAAATTTTAATCGCAAAATTTGTTTGAAAAATGTTAAGATATAGCTTCCTGGAATCACTTTGATGTATAATAGAAGAGACACGTTCTTACTCTTCGGGTAAGATAAACATGATAAAGCAACTAAAGTATGAGTGACAAACAGCTGGGAGATGCGTTGTGTTGTGGCTTGCAGCAAAGTTGCGATATTTGCGCATTTCGGCCCAACACTTCCCATTACAGCACATTTTTTGAGTACCAGTTTGCCTTCCCTCGCCGATCTCTACTAACTTGACTAGACTAGTTAGTCTGTTTCCAGGAGCATCACTTGGAGGTAAAGTATAGACTTAATCTGCTCTTCTCTTCACCCATTCTAGGTTGTTATAGCGAATTGTGTTACGATTATCTTCGTTTAAGCTGTAGGTTGTTGTCGCAGGCTTTTTTTTTTTAGAGAGTCATCATCATCATCATGTGCCGTACCGGTTAGCGTTGGCGATCATGTCCTTCCACAATCTTCTATCCACAGTGCATCGTATGAGTTCTGTTGTTGACTGTTTTCAATGCCATGACATCAAGCTATCCAGTATTTTCTCTCTTTGTCGTCCGCGATCTCTCTTTTAGAGAGTGCCAACACTAAATCGGTGTTTTGACAGTTGTATATGTGTGTTTTTCGATCTATTCGAGTGTTTTGGAATAGGAAATGACTTAGGGCACTCAGTTTTCGGGGATGTCGTTTGAAATGTGTCGCTCACGCAGAAGACTTGGCTCGCATTGTAGTTTGATCTTGCTAACACCAAGTGACAATACAAAATGGCTGCATATCGCATTGTCTTTGTAGAAACTAACGTAGTTGCTTAAACGTTTCGGTTGTTTTGTTTGTTAAAATATGTGTTTTCGAGTAAACCAGAGTGAGAAAGTGACTGCACACACGCTATTAAATGGAAGTCGGTTGTAATCGTCGCCTGTACGCTGATTAGGGCTTCTTGGTAGTCGGCCTTGTCAATAGAATTCGCCAACGTGGTTTGACGGGATCTATGACATGAATGGTGCTGGTATGGGAAATCCCGGCTACAGGGAACTGATGAATGATAAAGATACGAATGTAGGTATAATTTATTTGTGTTTTGTTTTAAGCTATTCATATTCACCCTAATAATCAACATTGAAAATGTATTTTGCCGAAGCAGCAAACAGGGCAAGGCGACTAAATGGTTAAACAAGTCATATCCAAATAGGTGGCAGAAACGAGTGGCACTCAGGGCCTTACTGAGTAGAGAGACGAACAAACTGCTGTATTGAATAGTCGATTTAGCTATTAAATCTATTGTTCTTTTGTAGCTATTGAATATTTTAATCTTTTGTAGCTATTGAATATTTGAATCTTTTGTATTTGTTGCAAGTCTTTTCTAAAACTTCTAGAAATAGTTTCTTTGTATTGCGTTGTCAGCATCGATCAGAAGCCAGGATTTCTGCAAACGCCACAGCTTGGTCAACATCTTAAAATTGATAAAGACCTTATTGTATCTTCAAGATGGCTTCATGGAAACAATTTCAGACAAAATCGACACGATGACAAAAGCGAGCATCATTGAAGTTTCGTTAACGTTGAAGTATTCATTTATAGGATATAGTATTACATCACATTTAGGATACACAGACTTCGACTTCTCCACCAGAGCGGGGAAATCAGGAAAGCCGGTTCCGTGACATTTTAAACACTAACTGCTGGCGGTGGCTACGCGGATCATCATTGCCTTCCCTCGCCGATCTCTACTAACTTGACTAGACTAGTTAGTCTGTTTCCAGGAGCATCACTTGGAGGTAAAGTATAGTCTTAACCTGCCCTTTTCTTCATCCATTTTAGGTTGTTATAGCGAATTGTGTTACGATTATCTTTGTTTAAGCTGTAACTCGTTTCTAGTGAATGTTACAAAAGTGACTTCCGGGAAGATGGCGGTCGTTGTTGCAATAGATCAACATTAACGTCATTTCCGTAATTAATCCTAACAAATATTGCTGCAACATAATGCTGATCAATGATACATGTCTCCACAATGAAGAGTCTCTGTAATCTTCTCAATTATTTATTATTTTCTATTCCATGATTTGTCTTATGGTGCCCATGAACAGCTTAGGCTGTGCGATTAATTTACTGTCGTCACTGCCATCTGTAAAGATCTCATCATCATGTGCCATACAGGTTGACTTAGGCGATCATGTCCTTCCACAATCATGTGCCCATAGTACATCGTATCAATTTTGTGGTTGACTGTTTTTTCGTGTCAAGACACCAAGTCATTTAGTAACTTCTTTCTTTATCGTCCGCGATATTTTTTTTTTCCGTATTTTGTTATTTGTAACCAAATATTACACCTTTCATCTTTCCATGACGTTCCCAAAAAATGTCGATTATTTATTTCTGATGTTTTTAAGAGCTCCCTTTTTCAGTTGGCCTCTTTGAGAATTCCCTCGTTGGTCTTTTTTAGTTATCCAGGGAACTCTCAACAATCTTAAGAGAAATATCATCCCTGTATTCTCTTACTGTCTTTTCCATTGTTTGTTCATGAATATTTTCCATTGGTCAGAATTGTCTCTATACTGCATCGATGAACTCTCTTTCTCATTCTTATTGACACAGACTAGATCAACAAGATTTTTCTTTTTCTGAAACTTAACTACTTTGATCTATTCTTTCTGCTGTTTGGTTTCTGTAATATATCAACTGTCTGATATTTCTATTGTGGCTTAGTATTTGACGCTTTTCCCCTTGTTTAAGATTTGTTCATTTTTTTAAATGATGCACTATGGCGATGCTTGTTTCATTGATATGACCACGACTTCTGTTTTCTTAACCTCTAGACTGGGACTTCTTTGTTGCTTTCTTTCACTATAATGTCTACCGTTGTTTTCAGTTCATTCTGTCGCTGTTATTAAGACTGTGTCATCCGCATATCGCAGATTGTGTATGCTTGGGCCTTAGACTTTATTGTCTACTATTGATCGCATAATATTTTCTATGTAAAGTGAGAAGTAAAGATCTCACTGAATCATAATTCGTTTATAATATTGAGTGTGTATATATATTTCAAGCGCTGCAAGGGTATGAACCATACAACATTAACCCCACCCCCATTCTCCACAGCACCAGTCCATAACATTTGGAAAAGGGCCATTAGCAGTTACGATCCATTTGTGTCTGGGTTCAGCAGGAGAAGATCACTCGTTCTGTCTGTTATGTCTGAGTCTATTTGTTTTTCTGGCGTGTCTCCAAGGATGAGTTTTTAAAGTTGACATATGGCCAACTTATGAAACAACTGGCGAACTGTAACAAAAGAAAAAAAATGACTCCGTATATGTTTGTGCTTAATGCTTAACCGCATTAAAACGCAAAAAAAAAAAATACAAACAATAAACAGATAAATAAACTATTGGATAAATAATGAAACAAATATAGAAACAAAAAACAACGAGGAGACAAACGAGCATACAGGCAAAAGAAAAAAAACTAGCAAAACGACAGATTAACAAAGAAACAGACAAATAAACAATAACAACAAAAGATTAAAATGATGTGGACAATGCAGCTTGGCATATGACAATAAACGATGACACCAACATACGAGATGGGCAGACCGTTTAATAGCAAACACAAGACAATGGAATGAAAAAAGAAAGAAAATATGATAAGAGTATGTATGTTTGTATGTATGTGTGTACGTGTATGTATTTATATATATATTTATGTGTGTATGTGTATGCGCTATTAGTCTCATGAGCCCTTTGACTAAAATATTACTAAGAATCATCATGAGACGTGTAAGGCACAAAGTAAAACCAGAAATAAGTGATGAACAATGTGGATTTGTGAAAGGAAAAGACACCAGTAATGCAAAATACATCTTAAGAACACTGACAGAAAGAGCTATAGAGGTAAAGAAAGATCTATGTATGTGCTTTATAGACTACACAAAAGCATTTGACAAAGTAAAGCATGTGGAAATAATCAATATGCTGGAGAAATTAAACATTGATGGTAAGGATCTGCGAATCATAAAAACATGTACTGACAACAAACAGCAGCTATACGAATTAACAACCAAACAGGACAATTCCAATATATAAAGCAAGGAGTCAGACAAGGCTGTGTTCTGTCACCGGAATTGTTTTTACTTTAAAGCGAACATATTATGAGATTAATAGTAGACTTTAAAGGAATTGAAGTCAATGGTCACAACATAAATAATTTGCGATATGCGGATCACAGTCTTAATAACAGAGACAGAGAATGAACTACAAGAAATTATAGACATAATAGTAAAAGAAAGCAACAAGAAAGATCTCAGTCTGAATAGTAAGAAAACAGAAGTAATGGTTATATAGAAGAAACAATCATCATCATCATGCAGCATAAATATAAACAAGACAAATCTGAAACAAGTGCAACGCGTCAAATACATGGGCACAATAATAACATTAGATGGAAGATGCACCAGACAATAATAAGCCGAATAGCTCAGACCAAAATAACATTTCAGAAAATGAAAAACGTGTTATGCAACAAGTCTTTATCAATAGAAGTGATAAAGAGAGTTCATCGGTGCTATATAGAACCAATTCTGACCTATTGAAGCGAATCATGGACAGTAGACAAACAAATGAAAAGCCGATTCACAATGTTTGACAAATATGTACATGTGTATATGACAACTATGTACCTCTGTATATGACAACTATGTACCCCTGTATATGACAACTATGTACCCCTGTATATGATATCTGTGTGCCGTTGTATATGACAACTATGTACCCCTGTATATGACAACTATGTACCCCTGTATATGACATCTGTGTGCCGTTGTATATGACAACTATGTACCCCTGTATATGACATCTGTGTACCGTTGTATATGACAACTACGTACCAGTGTATGTGACAGCTATGTACCCCTTTATATGACAACTATGTACCCCTTTATATGACAACTATGTACCCCTTTATATGACAACTATGTACCCCTGTATATGACATCTGTGTACCGTTGTATATGACAACTACGTACCAGTGTATTTGACAACTATGTACCCCTTTATATGACAACTATGTACCCCTTTATATGACAACTATGTACCCCTTTATATGACAGCTATGTACCCCTGTATATGACAACCATGTACCCTGTATATGACAACTATGTACCAGTGTATGTGACAGCAATTTACCAGTGTATGTGACAGCTATGTACCCCTTTATATGACAACTATGTACCCCTTTATATGACAACTATGTACCCCTGTATATGACAACTATGTACCCCTGTATATGACAACCATGTACCCCTGTATATGACAACTATGTACCAGTGTATGTGACAGCAATTTACCAGTGTATGTGACAACTATGTACCAGTGTATATGAAATATGTGTGCCGTTGTATGTGACAACTATGTACCCCTGTATATGACATCTATATGCCGTTGTATGTGGCAACTATGTACCAGTGTATGTGACAACTATGTACCCCTGTATTTGACATATGTGTACCAGTGTATGTGACAACTATATACCAGTGTATGTGACAACTATGTACCCCTATATATGACATCTGTGTACCAGTGTATTGACAACTATGTACCAGTGTATGTGACAACTATGTACTAGTGCATGTGACAACTATGTACCAGTGTATGTGACAACTATGTACCCTGTATATGACATCTGTGTACCTTTGTATATGACAACTATGTACCCCTGTATATGACAACTATGTACCCCTGTATATGACAACTATGTACCCCTGTATATGACAACCATGTACCCCTGTATATGACAACCATGTACCCCTGTATTTGACAACTATGTACCAGTGTATATGACATCTGTGGGCCGTTGTATGTGACAACTATGTACCCCTGTATGTGACAACTATGTACCGGTGTTTGCGAAAACTATATTACAAGTGTATATAACAACTATGATCCTCCGTCAAAACAGTCCATGCTCTTCCCACAACGAGGAGAGAGTAGAGTTTGTGCAAGAAATAGTTGTAGTTATACCAATAGTTATGGTTTGTTGAAAAGCCCCGGTATCACTGCAAACGAATAAAAATCCATAATTTCTCAATCGCCCGTGCTAGTGGAATCATCCGAATTAAAACTAATCTTACTGAAGGATCCAAACAAATAAAGGCAGCGATATCTATCTCAAATAAAAGCTGAAATCCCCATCATAGTAGCAACAGCACACGCTAAAAGACATAAGGCGAAGCGGCACCGAAAGTGAACGCAGCTGAACTGTCCTTTGTCATTTGATATCATCATTCATCGTAAGCAATCGGAATATTGAAACACGATCCGGATGAGAAACACAGCTCACGGAGTGCACAGAACACTAAATTCAGTAGCTCCTGAGACAAGCCGGACTTGGAATATGAGGAAACTGCAACAAGGAACTCTTTTCAGACACAGCCTAAGCAGTTCCTGCGACCTGTCCGCCATATAGACCGGAAGTAGAATAATACTCACTGACCGATGCCTGACTGCAAGAGGCATTGAAGTTAGGTGACCAGACGTACCGATTTTCCCGGAACAGTCCCGATTTTTACTGTTTTTTTTCTACCTTTATCCCGGATTTGTTACTGTCCTGAATTTTTCCCGATTTTTTAGCTTTTGTCCCAGATTTGTTAAAATACACTAGGGACTCAAACGTTTACCAATTTTCCCAAAATGGTAAACGTTTTTTCGACTTAAAAAATATACATTATTCCGTTGTTGTGTAGAAAATGTTTTAAAAGTTGAACTAGCTGTTCATTTGGCGAAACAGTAACAGTAAAATGCGCTTCAAGTTTTAAATCGTGTATACTGAAACTGAAACTCAATAAGTAGCATCTTTGCGGCCACGACGTTTCATATATGCTTGTATATTCATTGTGTTACTTTCGTTTCATCATCATCATTGAGTGCCGTCTCCGCAACGAAGGTTGGCTACCATGGAGCGCCATTTTGCTCTATCTCTTGCTTTGATGGTGCAGGTTGTCATCGGTTGATTTGTCCATCTTTTGATGTTACTCGTCCATGTTAATCTTGGTCTGCCTCTGCCTCTTTTACCTTGTATTTTCCCCTCCAGGATCACTTTCAGTAGGCTGTTGTGTCTTTTAACATGGCCTAAGAATCGCATTTGTCTTGTTCTAATTGTGTTCAGAAGTTCTCTTTTCATTTTTAGTTGTTTTAAGACTTTGTCGTTTGTTTTCTTTTCCTTCCATCCAATTCTACCTATTCGTCTATATATCCACATTTCAAAGGCTTCAATTCTCTGGTCTGTTTTCTTGTCTAATGTCCATGTTTCAGCACCATATAGGAATATTGAGAAGATGTAACATTTTGCTATTCTTAGTTTTAGCTCTGGTGTTATTTGTTTTGATGTTAGTATGTCCTTCATGACATAAAAATTACTTTTTGCTATTCCTATACTTTTGTTTATTTCAGTTGTACATTTTCCATCACTGGTTATAGTATGTCCAAGGTAGTTATAGTTCTGAACTGTCTCAAGGTCTATTCCTTCAATTTTGATATCCACTTGTGGGTTTTGAGTATTTTCTTTGTTTATGATCATAGTTTTAGTCTTTTTGATATTCATATCTAGTCCATATTTTTTGCTTGTCGTGTTTATTTCATTAAGTAATTGTTGTAGGTCTTTAGGATTTTCTGCTAGTAGTACAGTATCGTCAGCATATCTTAGGTTATTGATTATCTTTCCATTAATGTGTAGGCCTGGCATCTCTATGATGCTTTTAAAGATTTGCTCAGTGTATAGATTGAACAAGCTTGGTGATAGGATGCATCCTTGTCTTACTCCTCTTTTTATATCAATGGGTGTAGAGAACTCTTTGTTATATTTTATTATTGCTGTTTGCTCCCAGTATAGATTGCATATTAGTCGTATATCCATGTCATCTAGATGTATCTCTTTTAGGCATTCTATAAGTTGTTTTTGGTGTACTCTCTCAAAAGCTTTGGTGTAGTCTATGAAGCAGGCATATATTGGTTTGTTTACTTCTGTGTATTTTTCGATTAATGTTCTCATGCAGAATATGGCTTCTTTTGTCCCGCTATTTTTCCTAAATCCAAATTGCTGCTCATCTAATTCAGTATTGATTTTATTCTGAATCCTTCCTTGTATAACTTTTAGCAAGATTTTTGTAACATGGCTCATTAGGCTTATTGTTCTAAGGTCACTGCATTCAACTGCACCATTCTTTTAGGCAATGCAATGAAAGTTGATGTTTTTAGTTCATTTGGTATGTATCCTGTGTGGTATATGTCGTTGCATATGTCTGTAATCACTTCAATGCCAAAATCTTCAAGTGCCTGTATCATCTCTATCTGTATGCTTTCAGGTCCTGCTGCTTTTCCCCTTTTCATTGTTTTTATAGCTTTTTCCACCTCAGATTTTAAGATTTTATAGCCTGATGTACATTTTATAACTGGTTTCTTGTCCCTTTGATCATGAAATTGTTATGTTATATATTCCTGCCATCTATCTATGATATCCTTATTGTCTGTTAGCATTTTTCCTTTTTTGTCTGCAATGCATCCAAAAAAAAAAAAAAAAAAAAAAAAAAAAGGAAAAATGCTAACAGACAATAAGGATATCATAGATACTTTCGTTTACTGACGAACTAATTCTTTTGTGAGTGTGTTGTTTAGTGATATAAGTTACTGCATTCATTAGACTTTATTTACATTGTGTTATTATTCAGTTACTTGACATTTTAATGTTTAAGAACTTATGTTATGCATATGGTATCTATCTATCTATTGACCTTTCGAGCCGTAACCGGCCCATAGGGCGTAGACCAAGATACACCTTCTCCTATATGAATTTTTGTTCTAGCAGTTTTATTTTAAAGATATTTTATCAAATCTCGCCATCTGTCTCTGTTCTGTGCAAGCAGTTCTATCTCATTGAGGGAGCCGATTCCTGCTGCTCTTGCCTCTCTCATCAATGTTCTTCTCAGTGTCTCCCTGGGTCTTCCTCTTTTTCTTTTACCTGTTGTTTCCCATATGAGGGCTTGCTTTGCTATTCGATTATTATCTCTTCTCATCACATGTCCAACGTATGACCATCGTCTTTTCTTTATTACTGAAGATATTAGTGGTTGATTGGCGATTTCTCTAATTTCCTCGTTTGTTTTGAATTCGTTCCATTCTATACCAAGTATTTTCCTTAGACATTTATTTCGAATGCGTTCAACTTTGTTTCTATATCTCTTGTTGTTTTCCAGCTTTCACACGCATACGTAAGGGTTGATAGTACATTTGATTTGAATAGCCTAAGTTTTGTGTTTGTGCTAATGAGTTTTGATTTCCACAACTTTTCAAGGCTTCTGAAAGACATTGCTGCTTTAGCCAGTCTGATTTTAATTTCTTTGCTCGTATCCCCTTCTCGATCAATGTGACTTCCAAGATAGATAAAGTGATCGATCTCTTCTACTGGTTTGTTTTCCATGTATATTTGTCACTTGTTGGAATTAAACTTTTCATGACTTTAGTCTTTTCATGATTGACCTCAAGCCCAATTTTGCTGGCTATTGATGATAGTTCATTTGTGTTTTCCTGCATCGTTTTATCTGACTGCTGATGAGAACTATGTCATCAGCAAAGTCGAGGTCCTCCAAATGGTCTCCTTGTATCCATTCGATGTCTTTATTACCAGTGCAGCATTTCTTCATTATGAAGTCCATAACAATTCCAAATAACAAGGGCGATAAAATACATCTTTGTTTAACCCCAGTTTCTATTGGGAAACATTCGCTCAGTCCTTCCTCTGTTCGAAATGCACATGTGTAACCATCATACATGTCTTTGATAATATTTATGATTTTTTTATGGTAAGCCATATTGCTTCAGAATTTTCCACAAAGAATCTCTATGAATACTATCAAATGCTTTTTTGAAGTCGATGAAGTTAAGTACAAAAGGTTTTTGCTTTTCACTGTGTTCCTCCAATATAAGTCGTAGAGTGAAAATGTGGTCAAGACAGCTTCTCCCTTTCTAAACCCAGCCTGTTCTTCACGCATTACTGTATCTATTGAATCCTTTATTCTATTTAGGATGATTTTACAGAATAACTTTGAGGCAACTGACAAAAGTGTCACGCCTCTCCAGTTGTTACAATCTCTAAGATTGCCCTTTTTGGGGATCTTAACAATGGTTCCTTTTTTCCATTTATGAGGCGTCCTCTCTGTTTTCCAAATGATGTTGAACATTTTTTGGAGATGTATTAAATTATGGCTATCAATTGCCTTGAGGATCTCAGCTGTTAACTTATCCTCTCCAGCAGCCTTGTTATTGGTCATTAGCTTTAAGGTGGTTTATGCATATGGTATAGTCATAGAAAATTATTATTTAAACTATAGTTAGTTTTTAGAGTTTGTAATTGTTACAACAAATGGCATCAAAAAGTAAATGCAGTTTCAATCAAGATTTACAAAAGGAATACCTCTTTGTAAAAAAAAGTCTACATCAGACTTCGCTGTAAGGTGCAGTATATGTGCCTCTGGGTTTTCGATTAACCATAGTGGACGTGGTGATATTAAGAGTCACATAAATAGTGCGAAACATAAAGAAAGCCGTCGCTGCAGCTGCATCAAGCTCGTCGTTAACATCTTTGTCGAGCTGAACAGATTGGTGACAAAGAAGAACAATTAGCTGCTGCATAACGTGCATTTGCATATCATTCAGTTATAAACAATCATACATTTAGATCAATGGAATCATCATCATCATCATGTGCCATACCGGTTGGCGTAGGTGATCATGTCCCTCCACAATCTTCTATCTACAGTGCATCGTATCAGTTCTGTTGTTGACTGTTTTCCATGCCATGACACCAAGCTATCCAGTATTTTCTCTCTTTGTCGCCCGCGATCTCTCTTTCCTTTTATTTTGCCAGTTGTAAATAAGTATTCCAACTTTCTTCTTCTCAGGATGTGCCCGAAAAATGTTGATTGCTTCTTCTGATGTTTTTTTAAGAGCTCCCTTTTTGTGTTGGCTTCTTTGAGAACTTCCTCATTGGTCTTTTTAGCTGTCCAGGGAACTTTCAACATTCTTCTGAGAAATCCCATCTCTGTGGCCTCCAATCGTCTTTTCATTTGTTTGTCCACTGTCCATGATTCGCTTCCATAGGTCAGAATTGGTTCTATACAGCACCGATGAACTCTCTTTCTCATTTTTAATTGACATAGATTTGTTGCATAATATATTTTTAACCTTCTGAAATGCTATTTTGGCGTGAGCTATTCTGCTTTTTATTTCTGTGGTGCATCTTCCATCTGATGTTATTATTGTGCCCAAGTATTTGAAACGTTGCGCTTGTTTCAGATTTGTCTCGTTTATTTCTTGCTGCATGATGGTGGTGATTGTTTCTTCGATATAACCATTACTTCTGTTTTCTTACTATTCAGACTGAGACCTTTCTTGTTGCTTTCTTTTACTATTATGTCTATCATTTCTAGTAGTTCATTCTCTGTCTCTGCTATTCAGACTGTGTCATCCGCATATCGCAAATTATTTATGTTGTGACCGTTGACTTCAATTCCTTTTTTGTCTACTATTGATCTCATAATATATTCGCTGCAAAGTGAAAAGAAATCCGGCCACAGAACACAGCCTTGTCTGACTCCTTGCTTTATATATTGGAATTTTCCTGTTTGGTTGTTAATTCGCATAGCTGCTGTTTGTTGCCAGTACATGTTTTTTATGATTCGCAAATCCTAGCCATCAGTGTTTAATTTCTCCAGCATATTGCTTATTTCCACATGCTTTACTTTGTCAAATGCTTTCGCGTAGTCTATAAAGCACATATATAGATCTTTCTTTACCTCTATAGATCTTTCTATCAATGTTCTTAAGATGTATATTGCATTATTGGTGCCCTTTCCTTCCACAAATCCACATTGTTCCTCAATTATTTCTGGTTTTATTTTGTTCCTTACATGTCTCATGATTATTCTTAGTAATATTTTAGTCATATGGCTCATGAGACTAATAGTGCGATGGTCTTCACAATCAGTGGCACCTGGCTTCTTCGGTATGGCTACAAAGATCGATTTTAGTAGATCTTCGGGTGTGTCCAGTGTTATATATGTCATTGAGTAATTTTGTTATGACTTGTACTCCCAGCTCTCCTAATGCATTTATCTCTTCGATTGTTATATTGTCAGGACCTGGAGCTTTGATGGAACGCACATCAAAATTACATCATGTTACTTTAGAACCAAAATTTGCTTGTGCATGTACGAAAACAGAAGCCATTATTCGAAATGTATTCACACCCCATGTTCAAAACAAGTTGAGATGTGACCTAGAAAACTCAACATTTATTTCCATACTGACGGATGCCTCCAACCGACAACCAACAAAGAAAGGAAATCAAGATTTTTCCTTTGCTTGTCAGATACTTTGATCACAATAAGAGGCTGAAAGTTAAAATATTAGAATTGAAGTCATTGCCAGGAGAAACATCTGATATTGTTATTAGTTTCTTTATAATGCTCATCAAATCACTCAGTAGTAGTTTTATTAATTAATGACTGTCTAATGGAAAAAGGTATAGAAAGGAAAGTAGTTACATTATGCGCTGATAACACAAATTCTAATTTTGGGCGCGCTGAAAAGATGAAAGGAAAGAACAATGTTTTCATAAAGCTGAAAGAAAACCTTGGACATGGTTTGATAGGTGTTGGTTGTGCATGCCATATTTTCCACAACACTGTTCGAGCAGCTGCAGATGTATTACCTGTTGATGTTGAGATGATTATTGCTAAAATTTATCTGCACTTCAAATCATACACAGTTAGAGTTGAAAGTCTCTAAGAGTTTTGCCAGTTTGCGGACACAGACTTCCAGATGATTTTAGGTTATGCACAGACTAGGTGGCTTGCACTACTGCCTGCTGTTGTAAGGGCTCTTCACATGTTCCTGCCTTTAAAATCCTATTTTCAGTCTCAAGACAGATACCCAGTCTTTATATATAAATTCTTTGAAAACCTCCTGTATGAAGCATGTCATATTTTTGTTCACAGTCAGGCATCCTCTTTCCACGAAGCAGTGCAGAAAGTAGAGGGACAGGCGGTCACTGTTTTTTGAAGTAATTGACAACGTCAATGGGTTGAGAACTATCTTGGAGTCCAAACTGGAAGATGGTTTCTTGCCAACAAGAAAAGTTAAGGGTTAAGGCATAAAAATGAAAAGCTGCAGTAAAGCTGAATGTGAGGAAAAATTAAAAAATAGAAAAAAAATATTATGTAAGAAGCTTTATCTTCGTGATAAGTGGACGACACAGACTAAACGACGTTTCGGCCCAATAGGCCTTCAGCAGGAACAAACAAAATAAACACACACGCAAAACTAATAACGAAATAACCAAAACAAAAACAATCGAAATGTGTTAAAGAAAACAAAATTATCTATCCTGTGTGTAAACAGAGGTCAAAACGAAAAGGAAATAACAATCAAGTGCGGCTGTCGTGAACGTACAGAAACGTGCAGAAATGTGCGCAAATGCACACAGAACCAGATGAGTTCACACAGGGGTCAGTGTGCAAACACAAAGGAGAAAAAAAGAACAGCAGACCAACAGGTGCTTAAAAGGCAGCAAGAGTGAGATGTCAGAGAGTGGGGTACAATAAAAACAAATAAGGGATAAGGAGCACAGAAAAAAGGTATAGAGGAGAACACCGAAGTGTCTCAATAGGGACTCGAGGAGGAGAACTATAAATAACATAGCATAGTAAGTAGACCAAAGAAGCCAAATATGTGCAGTAGAGAAGGCTATGCAAAAGGGAAGGAGCAACCAAAGTCGTCCACTTATCACGAAGTTGCCCAGCAAGAGTTAAGCTAATTCTTGACAAGCTGGAAACGGAAGGAATTCCACAGGATGATGTGAACAAGTTTAAAGCCAGCGTCTCTTCATTCTACGAAACAGCTTTAAGTTATTTGAAGAAATGGACTGCAAATAATTTTCGAAACCTTGAGGCCTACAGCTGGATAATGTTGAACAGACCACCAACTTGGGAAGATATTCATAAATCTTCATCATTAGTGAGTCAAACAGTGCCTTCAGTCGACTTTCAGGAACATGAAATGTATGACGAATATGTTTACATGAAGCAGTTTGTTACTTCTGAGAAAAATAATGAGTGGAGTATTAATCAAACATTACCAGGGCAGCGTTGGATTGAAATGGCTTCCCACTTCAGAAACAATCATGTGCCCGTTTCACATATTCTGAAGTTGGCAGAGTTCTTTTTGTTTCTACCGGGAACAAATGCTGCAACGGAAAGATTGTTTTCACTGATGAACAGCTTTTGGACAAATGATAAAACAAAAAAAAAAAAACAAAAAAAAAAAAAAAAGTGTGGACACTTTAAAGGCCATGTTGATCACCAAAGTGAACAATGAGCAAACATGTGTTGAATTTTTTAAGATGCTCCAAACAAAGAAAGACCAAAAAAAAAACCACTCATCAGAAAAGTACAGCAACTCTGCTTCACCTTCCATTTAAGTGAGTATCACTAATGTTTTTTTTTTTAATCTCCTGATAACTTTTTGTATGCCTATATTGTTAGATGTTTTAATTAATTTTAAAATGTAACTATTATTCACTTGAAAAATACGGAAGAAATTTCATTTTATTGATGGAGAATTTAAGTCAAATTAATCCCTCCTCGTTTAGGGTTCAAAAATATGGTTACTTTAGTTGAAGATGACATTGGAATGTCAACCAGAAGATGCAGTAACAATCCCAGGCGCTGTGTTCAAGAATTGTAATTGCCCTGAGTGTAGCACCGGCAATAGGAATTTGCACCGTGACAATGTTCCTGCTCACAAGTTTATTAAAAATGTAAACCTCATAAGTTTGTAAAAGTAAAACTCACAAGTTTGTAAAAGTAAAACTCACAAGTTTGTAAAAAGTAAAACTAAAACTCACAAGTTTGTAAAAAGTAAAACTCACAAGTTTGTAAACATTAAAACTCACAAGTTTGTAAAAAGTAAAACTAAAACTCACAAGTTTGTAAAAAGTAAAGACCCCCCCCCCCCCGCCAAGTGGCGTATAGGGAATATGGTGTAGTGACCATAATGTTTACAGACATTCGGCACATTATTTATTTATTTTTTTTTTATTGGGGGGGGGGGGTTGTAATTTGGTCGGTATCACGTCCGTGCCGCTTTACTTTCTCAGAAAAAAAAACAAATCCGGTACCCATTTAAGGCAGGATGAACCCGGAAGCCGTCGATCAGGATCGAATCTGATCTCTTGTCCTTAGTAGTCCAGTTCACTAACCACTGAACTATAGCGGCACCCTCACAAATCTGTAACCGCAAACACCTTTTTGACTAAACACAACACTCCATTGCTCCCATTACACCCCCCCCCCCCCACCTTTTTTTTCCAAATACAAAAATAAGAAGAAAAGGCTGCTTTGACCTTGTATCGTGTGACTCCTTATTCTCACATCTTGACAAACAAGAACAGACAATGCCATTACGCAGATTCGATGAAATTGAAGAGATTTAAGTCAATGTGATGAGACAAATGAAGACTGTTATAAAAAGGTGCCTGCCAGAGGTGCTTTATCACTGACAGGGGCGCTAGATTAAATATATAAAAGTATAGAGGTACAGCTTTGAAGGGGGCAAAACCAACTAAACGATACATTTGCTAATAAAAGAAAGGGAATCAGCCCGGTTTGTATTTTTAAACCACGTATTTTAGTCAAAGTTCCCTTATGAGCACCAGCCCAAATAAATCTCCTTGTCGGCTCTGGAGACCAAAGATAGAGTGGAGTAATCTTAATGGCTGGAATGAGTAATGTTCAGGGGCCGCTGAATGACCAAAAACAATGCAACAGTATGAATGACTTCCATTATCTGTTAGACTTAATCATTGGGTATTATCTGCTCTTTGCTGATGTCTCGCTCAGGCACTGTTTGTTATCTTTGACAGACTCGTATTATCAAAGTGTATATTTCTCATTGATTTATTTGACATATTCACATTATCTATTTATTTTTATCATTTTCCTCTCTGATAGACTTATATTATATGCTTTTCTCTTTCTTATAGTTTTCTTTGACAGACATTTATAATAGAAAGTAAAGTAACATAAACGATATAAAGTCAAGCACATTAAATTAAAGTGCGTGTGGAAATATGATGGTAATACACATATTTTAAGTGGAAAAACAAATGTGGTCGGTATCACGGCAGGCCGCCTTGATTTTCAAGAAAAAATATCTGATCCACATTATCAGAGGTTGCGTGAACCAGAAAGTCGTGTTGACCAGAAAATGTCGATCTATCTGGGAAATAAATCCAGGGCCTTATTAGAATATGATGGACTGTGGTGATAAATGCTAAATGAATAAGTAGATCATTAGGGAGTTGGTGAAAAATAATATCAGACTATGTAGAACATTCCATAGTTGGAAAAAATAATATGAGCCTATGTAGAACATTTGATAGCTGGAGAAAAAATAATATGAGCCTATGTAGAACATTTGATAGTTGGAGAAAAATAATATGAGCCTATGTAGAACGTTTGATAGTTGGAGAAAAAATAATATGAGCCTATGTAGAACATTTGATAGCTGGAGAAAAATAATATGAGCCTATGTAGAACATTTGATAGCTGGAGAAAAAATAATATGAGCCTATGTAGAACGTTTGATAGTTGGAGAAAAAATAATATGAGCCTATGTAGAACGTTTGATAGTTGGAGAAAAAATAATATGAGCCTATGTAGAACATTTGATAGCTGGAGAAAAAATAATATGAGCCTATGTAGAACGTTTGATAGCTGGAGAAAAAATAATATGAGCCTATGTAGAACGTTTGATAGCTGGAAAAAAAATAATATGAGCCTATGTAGAACGTTTGATAGCTGGAGAAAAATAATATCAGACTATGTAGACCATTTGATAGTTTGAGAAAAATAATAACTTCAAGTTATGTAGAACAAGCGAGAGTTGGAGATAAATAATAACAGACTTCGTAGACCAGCGAGAGTTGGGGATAAATAATAACAGACTTCGTAGACCAGCGAGAGTTGGAGATAAATAATAACAGACTTCGTAGACCAGCGAGAGTTTGAGAGAAATAAAAACAGACTTCGTAGACCAGCGAGAGTTTGAGAGAAATAAAAACAGACTTCGTAGACCAGCGAAAGTTTGAGAGAAATAAAAACAGACTTTGAAGAGCACGCCAGAGTTGGAAAGAAATAATAACAGCCAGCTAATGAGTTTTTGGTGTTTAGGCCTGGCAAGTGCTGTTACTCAAATGGTTGAGAGTTTGGCGACTATTTACAACTATTTACAACGACCCCTGACATCCGCGTGTCTAAAATATCCGGACCAATCGAATCAACGATCTCGAGAACTTTCTAATGAACGCTTAGCAGTTTAAAAAAAAAAAAACGCGTCCTGTGCCTTCGTAACATAAAATGGCAGGACAAACCTGCTAACTAAGGCGTTCTGCCTATCGTCCATTATGATACTTAAAACCAGTGACTAAGTTGTATGTGACATGAAAGAATAGACAACAAACAAGATTCTTAAATATGCATGTATATTCTCTACGGGGAACCTACATATGGAATGCGGTCTGATAGAACACCACATTTGGTAGACCAAAATTGATATACAAAAGACGTCTTTATTCTTGAGATATTTCTTATTAGCGATAAATTCTTGGAAAATCTGGATGAAGATCGCATCACACTGAGAATAAACAATGCCATAAGAAAAAAAAGAAAAGAACGATGAAATGAAACCAGAAGTTAAAAGACAAAGTAGTGGGGTGCAACGTACACTTCTACAAGATATGGTGACATCTTTAAAAAATATAAAAAAGGAACACAACAAAATACTGACGTTTCGGCCTGCATGTACCCTTCTGCAAAAAAATAGAACAACACAAACGGATAACGAAAGTAAAGTAAACTCTACATGTAGAATGAGCGATACAGGTAAATCAAGGAGAAATTAACAGATAGATAAGAGACGAAATGATAAATAGAAATGGAGATGCGCTACATATCGGAGGATACAAATTGATAATATGTAAAAATTATAAGCTAATATATATATATATATATATATATATATATATATATATATATATATATATATATATATAAGAAATTAAACCATGATCTATGTTCGATTCCAGCTGGAAACAGTGTGAGTTGTAATCGTGGTTGAAAAAAAATACCACCGTTGTCGACCTAGCCGCTAGCAGAAATGAGTACAAGGGTACAGTACTCTGGGAAGGTGAAGAATGTCGTCTCGCATCGTGAGTTTCAATGTTAGAAGCGACACTATCCAGGAGTCTCCGAACACTTCTGGATAGGCGGCCGAGCACATATGGGTGGAAACTCGCGTGCTAAGACGCCGATTCAAGTCTCATACTTTACCTTTAAACCAAGAATTAACTGAGGCAAGATCCAAAAACTTCCAGCGAGTAGATGATTTTGAGTCAAAAGGCTTTGTTGTAGACTTTAGACTATGGAACGGTAGGTCGGGCATTTCTATACCAGCTCCCGTTCTAGCGACCAACAAATTGTTCATCCTAATCTTTCTTCCGTTTGGTGCGATAGACCAAGACGACCGCTTAGTCGAATCAGGCTCAGGACCATAGTGGCATTTTGCTGTAATGTGGTTTCTAGTGATTCTTTCTCGTCGTGATTTTGATTTGTGGAGACAGCGGTAGTCCGATCGCACTCACCTGAACACAAAATCAACATGGTTTTGGTGCCGGCGATCTGAGATAGTGCTGCAGGCGACTGGTCGTGAAGTGTAGTAGAACGGTATCAGGTCCCGGCTTTGCCCTGGAACAGGATGTGTGATCTGTGTTCCACTGCAAATTTACCACCAGCTGGACAGCATTCGGATCGAGTGTTGCACCAAAGTGGAGACCTAACTTCATTTGTTGGGACAGCGATTCTTGGGCACGCTCTCTGTTCATGAAACCTACACCGGGATTGGCGCGAACCGCATGGAGATTGTGCTGCCCATGACTGTTGTTACGGCGACCCGGAAGTGTCAATTTCGAGCATTGTGTTGTGTTTTAATCTTTGTCCAATCATGTGGTCAAACCATGTTATTGCAGTTTTATTTATGTGTTGAATGGCTTGTTTCTTCATTTGGTGCTTCACTTCTCTCAGGCTGTTTCCTGTCATTCATCTAACACATTTCATCTCAAGTAGTGACTATTTTTCTAATTATTTTTAAATCTAGCGTCCAGGTCTGGCATTTGTGTACAACGCTGAAATGAAAATTGTGTTGTAGATTGCCCTTTTTGCCTCTAGTGTTATTTCCTTTTTGGGCAGCTGTGGTGAGATCTGTCCGGTGATTTGACAACCTTTCTTGTATCATGTGTTTATTTCTACTACTTGTCTATCATCGTTTGTCACAAGACGTCATGGACGTTTAAATTCCTCCACATCTTTTTTTAATTGTCTGCCGTCTATCCTTATGTTATTCTGTTTTTCTTTTTAGATGTTGATGTTCATGACGTCTCCCTTAATTGCTGTTGATTTTCATGTTGTATTGGGATTAATAAGGTAATCGTCACGGTAAATATACTTTCCATAAAATATGACTTGAAGATTTCGTGTGAACTGACTAACGAATTTTGATTGAGATTTCGGGAGAACTAATTAGGAAGTCTGCCAGAATTGTTTGTGTGTTTCACTTTCGATGATTTCTTGAGTGAAGCCTGGAACTATGTGAGAGATAACCAGAGGGTTTGCTAGTAACGATTTAGACATCTACGGAAAGGTGGTCACCATGAATAATTGAACATTTCTCGAAAGGTGGTTAGCATTTTTGTCAGTAATAACTCGACATTTATTTAAATTTGGTTAAGATGAGAATAACGAATTAAGTAATGCATCACATTTTCTGCTAATTAATTTTGCTCGGTAATGTTTTATTTACAGCATCTTCTTTGAAACAACAAATAAACTTGTTTGCCCTTTTAGAAGGAATGTCGTGTGATTCCTTACCATGAAAATTTGAAAAAAAAGGAAAAGGGAGGCACACCCAAAGTAAGTTGGCTAGACAATGTCAAAGAAATGCTACAACAAAATCAATTGACCATAATTTCAGTTGCCAAAAGTGTGGGATACAGAATCCTGTATCCATCTCGGCACCCTAACGGGTGCAAGAGAAAGTGTAGAAAGAAGAAAGAAAGCATATTTGAGCATTCTCGAGCAACGTTGTGAATTTTCCGGTACATGGAAGCGTTAACTTCCACAACGGAGTTATGAGAGACGTGTTCTAAAAAAACAGTCATTGAAATTTTATAGACGAAAAACGTATGCATTGCAAACATTAATGAACAATTAAATAATGTGCAGCAACAGATTGCAATACATAGAAGTGCTTTCAGTCATTGGGTGAATCGATGTTCATCAAAGGAAGAAGGTTGAAGCAGTCGGTCATTAACTACTATCCGGGTAGGTCTGATATTGTAGAGTCGGCCACAAATTGTAGAGTCGGTCACACTGTAGTCGGGGGATGTAATGATGTAAGGAAATAGATGTAGTTGGGTATAGAGCAAAGACAATGGGAGAACCATTGTAGGTAATGTGAAATTTGAGAACCGCCGTCAGTTGAGAGAGTGGCAAGGGACGGTTGATAGTGGTGAGTTGAGATTGGAAAAGTCTCGTGCGATAAGTGACTGATGAGAAACTCTAGAGTGAGATATCTTAAGATGGTGAGTCTAATTCTTTAGTTAGCTGAGTGGCAGTGTTCCCTAGCTTTCGGATTTCGTGGCAAGGCGCAGTGCCAAGGAGTACGGATTCAATCTTGCTTCGGACCATATATTGTTCTTTGTTTTTTTCTGTGATTGTTTATTTGTCATTTTTTCTGAATGCTGTAAAACATATTTTCCTCCTATGATTCGCTGAATTATAGCCTCGGAAGTTTCCCTCTATAATAATATTTATTTATTATTATTTGTCTCCAGTATAAAAACCGCTGGAAACTACTATTCGTGCAGTTTCATCCTATAAATGTTTGCAGCACAAGTATTCAGCCCTACCGGTAGATACTTGTCTTAATAGGAAAGTACAAAATACAATTTATTCCCAAGCTGTGATTGTAAACCTATGCTATAGTCATGAGAACACCTGCATGAAAGACATCGTCCACGATAGCTAATATTTTTTAGTTAGCTGAGTAGCAGTGTTCCCTATGGTTCGGCTTCTCGTGGCAAGGCGCAGTGCCAAGGAGTACGGTTCGATCCAGCTTCAAACCATATATTTTTCTTTGTTTTTTATTGTGTGTGGTTGTTTATTTGTCATTTTTTTCTGAGTGATGTAAACAATACCTCTTCCTCCTATGATTCACTGAGATTGATTTGATTGGCTGAGTGATGACGTAGGTGATTTGTGATTGGTTGGAATACGATGTACTTACACGGCTGGGTAGATGGAAAGACAAGTCCAGTTTTAGGGAGAAGTCCAGCTTAGGTGGAGGTTAGTAGTCCAGTGTAGATGGAAAGACAAGTTTCAGCTTAGGGAGTTTAGTTAAATGGAGTGAACCAAGACATAAAGAGAGCTAGCTAGGGGATGGTCATGCTAATAAGCGCGGTCTCGTTCAGAGGGAACAGAGCAAAACGCTCTTTCTTAAATAGGAATTTAGGTGGAGATTCCAAACACAGATATAGATCAGATGTGATGTACAGAAGGTCTAGACAAGTCACTTGTAAGTGTAGGCGATAGTAGGAACTGAAACGGTCTAAGAGCATTTAGAACAGAGAAGCAGGTGGCATAAGGCGGTAGTAAGCCAAAACTTTATTAGACCTACTGGATAGACTGGAGCGGATAGTCAGACCGCCCAGCACATGTATATAGCTTGTTATCATCAGCACCTTGTAAATAAAGCAAGTTAAGTATTGTGTTATTTATGGCTTGTGTGACCTCAAATGTGGATGGCTGTGTAATCGATTGTTTCAGGTGGCTGATTGGGCCGATCAACACAATGCGATATACAAACCAGTCTGAGGACGATGATTGGTGATTGGTCACGGGCAGTCCACACGATCAGGTGCGGAGCTAAGTGTCGAGTCGCTCTGAACTAAATTATCGTGGGCGAAGCGAAGGAAGACCAGACGGTGTTCAGCAGAGTCGGGGTGACCACAGTTACTCTTTGTGTGTAGCGGGAAGAGAGCGCTGAATGAACGGGACGCCAATGGTCCTGTCATAGTTTTCCAGAGTCAAATCATATCAAAGTCCTCTCAGCAATAATCGCAGCATATCAGTACAAGCGAGGACATATTTAAACGACGGCTATCTAAACGGCTACTGTTCAAGCGATAGTACAGTTCACCATATGCAAAGAAATAACGTACTTAAATATTACATTTCTCTCCAACACTTAAACATGACTTCTCTCTGCCACCTAAATTAGACTTGTCTTTCTATCTACCCAGCCGTATAAGTATTTCGTATTCCAACCAATCACAAATCACATACGTCATCACTCAGCCAATCAAATCAATCTCACCATCTTAAGACAACTCACTCTAGAGTTTCTCATCATTCAGTTATCGCACGAGACTTTTTCAATATCCACTCACCACTTTCAACCGTCCCGTGCCACTCTCTCAACTCACGGCGGTTCTCAAATCTCACATTACCCACAATGGTTCTCCCACTGTCTTTGCCCTATACCCAAATACATCTATTTCCTTACATCCCCATGCTACAACACATTGTAGAGTCGGTCACAGGTTGTAGAGTTGGTCATACATTGTAGAGGTGGTCACACATTGTAGAAGTGGTCACATATTGTAGAGGGAGTCACACATTGTAGAAGTCGTCACACATTGTAGAAGTAGTTACACATTGTAGAGGTAGTCAGACATTGTAGAGGTAGTCACACATTTTAGAGATAGTCACACATCGTAGAGGTGGTCACATATTATAGAAGTAGTCACACATTGTAGAGGTGGTCATACATTGCAGAGGTAGTCACATATTGTAGAGGTAGTCACACATTGTAGAGGGAGTCACACATTGTAGAGGGAGTCACAAATTGTAGGGGTAGTCACACATTGTGGAGCGAGTCACACATTGTAGAGAGAGTCACACATTGTAGAGGGAGTCACACATTGTATTAACTATCAGGAATAATAGTGCAACTTGCTGCCAAAAGTGCAACAATGTTGTTGTCTCAAATTTCAATAACACGTTGAACTATAAAAGAAAATTGTTTTAATTATTTATTGGGCATTTCTCCTACTTTTTTTCATTAATGGCTCAATATTTAACTAGAAGTGATTGGTTATTTGCTTGGATATCAACAATTCAAAGTAAGAGACAGAGCAGAATGGCGCTCCATGGTAGCCAACCTTCGTTGCGGAGATGGAACTGGATGATGATGATCAACAACTAGAGGTTCTGCAAATTATGCCTGAAGATTCATTCGTCAAAGATAATCCCTTAGACAGCACTGATGACTTCCTTCCGCTCGAGAATGTTAATGAGGAAAAACAACACATTTCTTCTCAACTTAATTTTAAAGTTTAGACTACCCGGAGGAGAACATACGCAATATGAATTTTGTTAGAGATTTGACAGTGCTTATGTTTATGATATCTACAAGCTGTTTTATTATTTTACATATTTATGATTTGGAAATTACATGTATTAGATATATATTATATTACTATACATTTACTATACCTGCAATTATAGCTCAGTGGTTAGTGAAGTGGGCGACAAAGAACATTAGGACATCCCAACTTCCGGGTTCACCCAGCCTTTAATGGGTACCTGATTTTTTTCTGGGAAAGTAAAGCGGCAAGGGCGTAATACCGACCACATTACCCCAAAAATCATGTGCCGAAGTCGGTAAAATTATGGTCACTAACACCATATTCCCTATACGCCACTTGGCGTGACGGGGGTACTTTACTTTTTTAAATACCTGCAATGCTGATGACATCACCATTCGATTATTTGTAAAGAAAAAGAGAGCATTTATAACCACAGGGTGTGGCCTGAATGGTCTAGAAGGAAGAAGTCAGCCTCTTACCAGGAGGATCCTGGGTTCAAATCCCGCGATAAGCGGTGGGAATTTTTTGAAAATTAAAATCGTGATTTCTTCGATCGCTCGTCTCTGGGCAGTAAGAACCGATTTCCACGCCTCAACGACGAAAGACTAGAATTCCCGTGTGTACTTGCGCATGTTATAGGATCCTTGACAGTTGTAAGTCAAAAAAATTAGGTCCAAAACAGTAGCCGCTGTCCGGGAAGAAATTGTATAGCAAAACTACCATAACCGATGAATGATGCTTTGTAATCTTCCTCTTCTTCCTCTTTCCTTCCTCATCTGCCTTTCAGCGTCGAGGGGAGATATAATTTGCGGTTTTTTGCTCTTCTGTTCGCCTCTGCTGCTGTTATGTAGTTTAAACCCATGCTTTGTGATTAAAGGCGTAAATTTAGCGACTTTGACGTAAACTAGCAACACAACGTATCCCCGCACACTTAACGGGTAAACCTTAAGAAGAGGTTCTGCACAGGTTCAATAGAAGATAACCATTACAGGAGGACAAGTACTTTAATAGTACTTTGAACAATCTAAATGAAGAACAGAGAATATTTGAGAGGCCAAAAGAGGATCAAGCCTTCAGTATTAGGATATAGCACATTGACAGTGGGAGTGAGCTCGTTAACTAACTCTGACTCACTCAATTCTCCCAATTCTGACTCAATCGTTGCCCAAACACTGACTCAATCATTGCTTAGACTGGCTGTTTTTGTTCGTGTTTTTTTCAAGTGCATTTACAAAACTCATGCTTCTGCACCACATTTGTTTGCCTTTCGTCTGGGGGTTTCAAAGTATTAATACATGTTTTTTTCATTTGTTGTTGAGTTTTAATGAGACATGGGCCTTATTTCAGCAGCTCCTCTAGGGTTAAAGTATAAGAATAGCCGGTCTAAACACTCAACTCATGTCTCGTGCTAGAGATTGTCTTCATCAATCCTACCATAGCCTCAATCTGTTTCCCCTAAAAGTTTGTTTCTGGTTACTTCTAAATCAGTTGTCTCCCCCTAGTCACAATCTTTAAACCCGGTTCTAGTTTCCAAAATCCCCAATTTCCAACCATATTCGAAAGGGAGAGTACTTCTCATAGATCATTACCCAGACAAAATAATTAATTATTTAGGAACGTAAGCTTCTATCTTGTGATATTGGTCGAGTTAGGAATTAGAGCAGAGTAGGGGAGATAATTGCTGCTCTAGCTGTTGAATCTGGAAGCAACCGGATTATAGGCCACGACAGATTGTGTGTGTTTTATTCTCATTATCAAGAGAGGATGATAGGTTGATGGATGGGTTGATCCTGCATGGATAATTAGTTGCTGCAATGATAGATGTGCGTCGTACATGTAGGTAGGTAGTTAGGCAGGTAAGATGGTGGTTAGAGAGGTAGTGTATGGAGAAAGAAACAGAGAGATAGAAAGCGAAGCAGTTATATATATATAAGTAAAAAAAAGGTAAAGTACCCCCGTCACGCCAAGTGACGGAATAGGGAATATGGCGTTAGTGACCATACATTTTACAGACCTTCGGCACATGATTTTTGGGGAAATGTGGTCGGTATTACGCCCGTTCCGCTTTACTTTCCCAGAAAAACATCCGGTACCCATTAAAGGCTGGGTGAACCCGGAAACCGTCGGTTGGGATCGAACCCTACCCCTTGTCCTTTTTAGTCCAGTTCACTAACCACTAAGCTATCGTGGCTCTCTTATACATATATAGTTATATCATCATCATGTGCCATACCAGTTGGCATATGCGATCATGTCCTTTCACAATCTACTATCTGCAGTGCATCGTATCAGTTCTGTTGTTGACTGTTTTCCATGCCATGACACCAAGCAATCCAGTATTTTCTCTCTCTTTGCCGTCCTCGATCTCTCTTTACATGTATTTTGCCAGTTGTAACCAAGTATTCAAAAATTCCTCTTCTCATGATGTGCCCGAAAAATGTTGATTGTTTCTTTCTGACGTTTTTTAGGAGCTCCCTTTTTATGTTGGCCTCTGGGAATTTCCTTTTTTTGTCTTTTTAGTTGTCCAGACTAGAAACAGCTAGGACTAAAGATTAATAGAGATAAGACCAACATTATGAGAATTAATGCAGTTGGCAATAACCAAATAAAACTAGGAGAAATACCTCTACTAGACGCACAATCTTATATATATCTGGGCAGTAATATAGATAAAGAGGGAGGAACAGAAAATGATACCAAAATAAGAATATCAAAAGTAAGAGGAGCTTTCATTGCACTGGGAAACATATGGAAATCCAAAGAAATTAGGCTAAATACAAAAATAAAAATTTTCAGCTCAAATGTTAAGTCGGTCCTAATATATGGCTGTGAAACATGGAGAATAACAAAATTGACAATCACGAAGGTACAGACTTTCATTAATGGATGCTGGCGCAGAATAAAGGGATGGAAAAGGCAGGACAAAGTCACTAACGTGGAATTATGGAAATGTACCGGTCAAATACCAGTGGATAAAGAGATACAGCGAAGACGATGGCGATGGATAGGACACACACTACGGAAGCCCACTGAGAGTATTACACAACAGGCCCTTTTTTGGAATCCCCAGGGGAAAAGACAAAGAGGAAGACCAAGGAATTCTTGGAGAAGACAGATCGAAGCAGAGATGAAGATGATGGGGAAGACATGGAATGATCTTAAAAGAATGGCAAAAAACAGAACGACTTGGAAAGTGTTTGTTGAAGACCTATGCTCCACTGGGAGCTAAAAGGTAGAAGAAGAGAAGAGTTGTCCAGGGAACTTTCAACATTCTTCTGAGAAATCCCATCTTTGTGGTCACTAATCGTCTTTTCATTTGTTTGTCTAATGTCCATGGTTCGCTTCCATAGGTCAGAATTGGTTTTATATAACACTGATGAACTCTCTTTCTCATTTCTGTTGACATAGATTTATACAGTTATATAGGTTAATAAATATTTGGGAACTTTGTTAACCTCAGACGGAAGATGTACAACAGAGGTGAGATGTAGAATGGCTCAGGCAAAAGCAGCTTTCCAAAAAAAAAATGAGGAAGATACTACGCAATCCATTTTTGATAATTGAAACAAGAAAAAGAGTTCTTAAGTGTTATATAGAGCCAGTCTTAACATATGGATGTGAATCACGGACAATAGGACAACAGACAAGAAAATGACTGGAGTCTGTAGAAATGTGGTTTTACAGAAGAATGTTGAGAAAACCTTTCGCTGAGAAAGCTAAGTAGAGTAATGAAAATGTTCTGAAAGAGGTCAAAGCAAAAAGATAGCTACTTTCCAATATTAAGAAGAAACAATCATAATTCTTTGGCTATGTAATGAGAAGAGAACAGCTGGAATATATTGTAACAACTGGGAAAATTGAGGGACGAGGAGATAGAGTGAAGCAAAGAGAAAACTAGACAGCTTAAGAGAATGGCTTGGCAGAAGGTCAACAAGAGAAATGATAAATAACTGTCGTGATCGAAAGTTGTGGAGACACATGATCACCTACGCCAGCAGGCTCGGTACTTGATGATGATAGGTTAGTAATAAGTTGGAAGGTAGCAAAGCCAGCGATGTATTAATGAAATTTTGCAAGTTGTTTTGCTCTCTTATTTAGAAACGTGAGCTATTTATGATTCTTCTAACGTGCCTTCACGATTATAATAAGACAGACCCAAAATGTAGATATTAGACATTAAAAGAATTAAATGTTTCAAAAAGCATGTGGGAGATCCAGAGTAAGATGGACAGATACCATCAGAGAAACGCTACAACATCAACTGACATTGAGTAAGTGCCAAAAGGACGTGAACCATATCTTTGTATCTCCCTCGACATCCTAACGGGTACATTTGAATTAGTAGAAGTAAAATAATAATAATAATATGATGGAGAAGGAGAAGAATTTCAAATCAGAAAATATTACTTTAGTCAATCATAGCAATGTTTCTCATCATAAACATTTTTTCTCTTCTAGAAATATTTCTACAAATTATTTATACTAGAAAGTTAACATGTTCTGTAGATATCCTAAATTGAAAACTGTGGCTTGAAATTTTAATTGTAAGAACGAAAGTAACATAGCAACGTTATGATATCTTGACTCTCAAACGATGAATGAAATATGGGGTATAAATATATGCAAGAAAGAGAGACAGACATACATACATACATACACACAGACAGACAGACATACAGACATACATACAGATAGACATACATACAGATAGACATACATACAGACAGACATGCAGGCAGTCAGACAGACATACAGACATACATACAGACATACAGACAGACATACATACAGACAGACAGACAGACAGACATACAGGCAGGCAGTCAAACATATAATAAAGACTATTATGAAATAGAATGTTATGTAAGAAGGCGCTTTCTTGAAGTTTACATGTTCAGGTTGTTAAGTTTCTCTGCTAAAGAAGCAAATAGTTCCTTCCAATCTTCGTTATTAAATTGTCACAAGGTCATTATACCCTTACATTCCAGGAAATCCCTGATTCATTCTTTCAACTCAAAGACACGATTGCTAACGTTTCTTTTTGACAAGCAGCGTATAGCAATGTAAAAGAAAATTAATGGTGTGTATGAATTCATGCCTTCAAGGTTTCTTAAACAGGCTGGCGTTGACATCCTATTTTTAAAAAAAATCGTTATATAATTTTATTTAAAGAATGAAGTATCTCTTTTTGCAGATGAGCTGGCAGTATCAGCAAGATGGATCATGCAATCTTATTCTTCAATGCATTCATTAAGAGGGCGTAGATACCATGTGCCGCTAGTTTACAGCGAGTCGCATATCTGTGCCTTTCGATTCGACACATCCGTCTTCGAAAATATTTGGTTAATTGCTTAGCGGTTTCGTATGTACCTATTTGCCTGACCTCTTTGATGTGATTGAGGGAACATATTTCACTTAACAAACAACTGAAACCAACATAAACTACAATTCTTTGATTCACCAACTTAAATGAAAACAACTTATAGTAACCTTGATTTTTCTCAAAGTCTGCTCTTTCACGGCACAGTACATATATGAGAAACGACTCTGTAAAGTCCTATTAGACAGAAATATTTGTCACATCTTTATCTTGTCAATTTCTCATAGAGAGAAATTCCAATCTTTAACATGCAAGGTCTTATGAGCATTTCTGCTGCAGTTTAACCAGTGTGAATTCATATAAAGCTTACACTGCTACCGTACAAGTTAGTCAGGCAGTTCGTTTTTTACTCAGGCAGTTAGTTAGTCAGGTAGTTAGTTAATTATTCAGTCAGTTATTTTGTTATTTAGTCAGGCAGTTGGGTAGTTATTTAGTCAGACAGTTTGTCAGGCAGTTAGTTAATCAGGTAGTTAGTTATTTAATCAGGCAGTTTGTTAGTCAGTCAGGCAGCTAGTTAGTCAGTCAGATATTTAGTGAGACAGTTAGTTGGTTAGTCGGGTAGTTAGTCAGGCAGTTAGTTAGTTAGTCAGGTAGTTAGTTAATTATTCAGTCAGTTAGTTTGTTATTTAAACAGGCAGTTAGGTAGTTAGTTAGTCAGACAGTTAGTTTGTCAGGCAGTTAGTTAGTCAGGTAGTTAGTTAGCGAGGCAGCTAGTTGGTTAGTTAGTCAAGCAGTTACTTAGTTAGTCAGGTAGTTAGTTAATTATTCAGTCAGTTAGTTTGTTATTTAGACAGGCAGTTAGGTAGTTAGTTAGTCAGACAGTTAGTTTATCAGGCAGTTAGTTAGTCAGGCAGTTAATTAGTCAGGCAGTTAATTAGTTAGCCAGGCAGTTACTTATTTAGTCAGGCAGTTAGTTAGTCATGCAGGTATTTAGTTAGTTATTGAGGCAGTTAGTTAGTCAGTCAGTTACTTCAGAAGGTGAGTCAGGAGATTGATTACGCAGTCAGTCTGTTAGTCAGGTAGTTAGTTAATTAGTTACTCAGGCAGTTAGTTAGTTGGTTAATTAGGCAGTTAGTACTTAGTTGACATATCTTCAGCACTATACATAGGATAACTCCACAAGTTATCAGTTTCCGTTCTCAGTATCATCATCATGTGCCATACCGGTTGGCGTAGGCGATCATGTCCCCCCCACAATCTTCTATCTACAGTGCATCGTATCAGTTCTGTTGTTGACTGTTTTCCATGCCATGACACCAAGCTATCCAGTATTTTCTCTCTTTGTCGTCCGCGATCTCTCTTTCCTTTTATTTTGCCAGTTGTAACCAAGTATTCCAACATTCCTCTTCTCATGATGTGCCCGAAAAATGTTGATTGCTTCTTTCTGATGTTTTTTTAAGAGCTCCCTCTTTGTTCTCAGCATATCGCTCAATATTAGCCTATATTTGGATCATCATCACTACACTCCATAAACACCCATAGGTGCTCCGATCAAGTAGTTAGAAGCCCCAAAAATAACCTTGACCCACTCGCACGATCTCCCATGCAAGGCCTGTATCCATGTATTATTCGGAAGCGTTACAGGTCAGATTTCGATGCAGGAAACCCAACTTACGAGTAACATCATCTACTGAGTTGTTGCATGGTGTCAGATCTGACAGGTCACGAAAGAACCCGTTAGAATTAGCTCTTGGAAATATACATCAAATTGTAGCAACTGACAACCCCAGCCATTGTGTTGTGTTGTTGGTTAAGTCTCACTCGGATTAACGTCTTTGGTAAATGTAAAAGGTAAAGACAGAGTACGAGACTTGAATAGACGTCTTAGCACCCGAGTTTTCACCCATATGTGCTCGGCCGCCTATCCAGAAGTGTTCGGAGACTGCAAGCATTGAAACTCACTATGCGAGGCGGCATTCCTCACCTTCCCAGAGTACTACCCTGGTACTGATTTCTACCTGCGGCTGGGTCGACCGCGGGGTTTTTTTTTCCAACCACAAATACAATTCACACTGCTTCCAACGGAAATTAAACACGGGTTGTCCGAACATCTTTGGTGTCTGGAAGCAGTTTCATGGCGTTAGTGAACATCAAATCGCTTTTACTGTTTACCTGTCTGCATTGTTTAACCTTTTGTCTAATAGCGTGAAGATTTCATGGATAAATTAAGAACAACGTTGCATGAAAAATACTAAGGCTTGTCCATGTCATCTAAGAAATGGAATCGCATTTATACATTGACTTTTAAAATATTAAAGTTTATTCATCATAAGAGGTCGAGATAGTTCAGTGGTTAGTGAACTAGACTTCTAAGGACAAGAGCCTGATCGACCGGTTTCCAGGTTCCCCAGCGTTAAATGGGTACTTTATTTTTTTTTCTTCTGGGAAAGTAAAGCGGCACGGGTGTAATGCACCTCTCTCTCTCCCCCCCCCCCCCTCTTCCCCTCATTGCCTCAAAAATACTATTTAGGAGGTCTATAAGAATATGAGCCGCGATTGCCCAGTGGTTAGTGAACTGAACTACAAAGGATAAGGGGTAGGGTTCGATCCCAACCGACGGCTTCCGGGTTCACCCAGCCTTTCTTGGAAAGTAAAGCGGCACGGGCGTAATATGAAGGTCTGTAAAATGTATTGTCTCTAACACCATATTCCCTATACGCCACTTGGTGTGACGGTTGCTCTTTACTTTACTTTACTTTTACTATAAGAATATGGGCACTAATACTACATTTCTTATGCACCACGTGGCATAACGGGCGCTCTTCACTTTACTTACAGTTTGTAGTTGAACTAACCAAATATAGATATATATATATATACATTATTTACCTTTTCGCTATAACTATTACAATCTAAATTATAAGAACTTATTATATCAAGGATAAATATAGTTTAATAATTACTCAAATAAATTACTTTTAGTCGATAAACGGCATCAAAGATTGATTGTTATATGCGGGCAAATGTATAAAAGCGTTAATACCTGGATAGAGATCGACCATGCCTATATAAAGGTATCGAACTCACAGACACTTCCTGGCAGTGGTGATGGTGATAATGGCTACGATAGCCTGAATGATTATGTTAATGCTAATAAAGAGTGGTGTCAATACTTAATCGGGACCATGAGACTCGCACGCGATTCCGAGGGAAAGTGCGAAAAGTAAAGAGTCAGATACAGAGGTGTGTTTCCGGTCTGTCGGTTTCTGTTCCGATCTATACGAAATGTAAGCTGATCAGTATTTTAAAAGGAATGGGAAGAGAGAGAGAGAGAGAGAGAGAGAGGAGAGAGAGAGAGAGAGAGAGAAAGAGAGAGAGAAAATGAGAAAGTCATTATGTAGGATGTGAATGACATATATGTAATAAAAAAGAGTGAACGATTGTGAGTGTTGGTGTCAAAATTGTATTATAAATTTTAGATCAAATGAGATTTGATAAAAAAGATAGACCGATAGAGAGAATGATATCACAAAAGATAAGGTATTAGAGTATATAAAGGATGATGAATTAAGCAGATAGGTATGTACATAGATACATAGGCAGACAATCATGCAGACGAACGTACAGAAGGACGCAGGATAGAGAGACAGACAGACAGACGGAAGGACGAACGGACAGACAAATAGACAAATAGACAATAGACAGACAGATGGACAGACCGACATATAGATGGACAGGCAGACATAAATGCAGACAAACAGACAGACAGACATATAGACAGACAGACAGACAAGCAGGCAGGCAGGCAGACAGACAGACAGACAGACAGACAGATAGATAGATAGATAGATATATAGATAGATAGATAGATAGATAGATAGATAGATAGATAGATAGATAGATAGATAGATAGATAGATAGATAGATAGATAGATAGATAGATAGATAGATAGATATATAGATAGATAGATAGATAGATAGATAGATAGATAGATAGATAGATAGATAGATAGATAGATAGATAGATAGATAGATAGATAATCATCATCACCTGTTGACGTTGGCAATCATGTCCTTTCACAATTTTTTTTCCCACAGAGCGTCGTGTTAATTCTGTTCTTGACTATTTTCCGTGCCATGACACCAAGCTGTCTAGGATCTTTGCTGTCCGCGATCTCTCTTTTCCTGCATTTTGCCAGTTGTAACCAAGTATGGTATGAGTGAAAAATGTTGATTGTTCCTTTCTGATGCTTTTAGGAGCTCTCATTTTTGTGTTGGTCTCTTTTAACATTTTTGGTCTTTTTAGCTGTCCAGGAAACTCGCAACATTCTTCTAAGAAATCCCATCTCTGTGGCCTCTAATCGTCTTTAAATTAGTTTGTCTACTACCTATGATTCACTTCCATAGGTAAGAATTTGGACAATGTAGCATCGATAAACTCTCTTTCTCAGCTCTATTGACATAGATACAATATGTCTTTCATTTTCTGAAATGCTCTTTTCACCTGAGCTATTCTGCATTTTTATTTCTTTGGCGCATATTCCGTCTAATATTACTATTGATTCCAAATATTTGACTCTGCACTTATTTCAGATTTGTCCCGTTAATTAATTTATTTTGCATGTTGGTGATGATTATTTTTTTCGATATTCCCATCACTTCTGTTTTCTTACTATTCAGGTTGAGACCTTTCTTGTTCCTTTCTTTCCCTATTATATCTATTGTCTATCATATTTTGCAGTTCATTCTTTGTCTCTGCTATTAAAACTGTGCCATCCGAAGATTGCAGATTGCTTATGTTGTGACCGTTGACTTCAATTCCCTTTATGTCCACTCTTGATCTCATAATATTTTCGCTGTAAAGTAAGAACAAAGCAGGCGACAGAAGACAGCCCTCTTTGACTCCTTGTTTTATGTATTAGTACTGTCCTGTTTGGTTGTTAATTCTTACGGCTGCTATTTGTTGTCAATATATGGTTTCTATGATTCTCAGATCTTTCCCGTCAATGTTTAATTTCTCCAGCATATTGATTATTTCCATTTGCTTTACTATAATGTTAGGGAGCCGCGATAGCTCAGTGGTTAGTGAACTGGACTACCACGGACAAGGGGTAGGGTACAATCCCAACCGACGGCTTCCGGGTTCACCCAGCCATTAAATAGGTACCGGATTTTTTTCTGGGAAAGTAAAGCAGCACGGCGTAATACCGACCACATTACCCCAAAAATCATGTGCTGAAGGTCTGTAAAATATAGGGTCACTAACACCATATTTCCCTATACGCCACTTGGCGTGACGGAGGTACTTTACTTTACTTTTACTTTAATGTTATTGTGGCCTCTATATATGAAGCACAAATATAGTTTATTCTTTACCTCTACATTTTTTTTCTATCAATGTTTTAAGGATGTATATTACTTGTTGCCTTTTGCTAGCACAAATCAAATTTGATCCTCACTTATTTCTGGTTTTATTTGGCTCACACGTCTCATCATGATTCTCAGAGGCAGAAGAAAATATAATAAGAAAAATACATGAGGATAATAGAAGGGGGAATATGGTGAAGAAAGAAATAAATGCAAAAAAAAAGAAGCAAAGAAAAAAAAAGCAGCAAGGGAGAATGTCAATATAGTTAAAAGGAAAGTTTGTAAAGAATATGAGAAAATACAGACAAAAGATTAAGAATGAAGTAAATATAATTTCTTTAAGAAAAACAAATGCAATCTTAGAGTAAACGGCAAAAAAGAAAAAAATGAATGCAATTACAAATCTAAATACAGAATAGACGGGTGCTATGTCGTTTCCTAATACCTAATAATTCATAACATGAATATACATGAATATATAGAATGGATATGGCTATATAGAAAAATACTGCTGGACCTTTGTACTAATCTTGACTAATCGAAATTAGATTTGGACGGTGGCTACAACTATTGAAGCTCTTCTAGCATTAGCAATGAGGTATGGGAAAAAAGGTCTTCCAGGGATCAAGAAAAGTCAGCATTCACAACCAGACAATATGTCAATGCCTTAAAATCCAATATCTAAAGCCGCAAGGAAAAATAATCCTAGACAAAATGGGCTGATTAAGTCTGTAGAAGAATTGATCGCTACCAAAAATGGGACACCGGGATTCATTTCATATAATCTGTAAATGCTCGAATATATAAGCACAACTATATATATATATATATATATATATATATATATATATATATGGGAGCCGCGATAGCTCAGTGGTTAGTGTAGTGGACTACAAAGGACAACCCGTGGGGTTCGATCCCAAACGACGGCTTTCGGCCAGACTTTAATGGGTACCGGATTTTTTTCTGGGAAAGTAAAGCGGCACGGGCGTAATACCGACCACATTACCCCAAAAATCACGTGCCGAAGGTCTGTAATATACCCAGACCAGAATTGCAATGAGCCCTAATAAATCTTTAAGGTAAAAACATCAACAGGTAAATTTACCAATGAGTACCGTCCAGAAGGTTCTGAAGAGTAAGCTGCACGTCCGTCCTTACAGATTAACTGAATCGTCTCAACTCTATGAAGGAGATTGCTAAACTCGAGTGAACTACTACATGTGGTTTCAGAACCACATTTTCTGAAGAAGGTGATGAAGTCGTTGACGTGACTTTCTTTACTGATTGAGGCATGGTTTCATATCTTCGGTTACGTCAACAGTCAAAACAATCGTGGGCAGTGAAAACCCCTATGAATTGCACCAAGTGCCGCTTCACAATCAGAAAAGTCGGAGTGTGGTGTGCCATATGTCGTATACCGATAATTGAGCCAATATTTTTCAACGCAGAACGTTACCGTACTTCTTTTTTTTAAATCACGAAGCCAGTCATAGCTCACATTACAGAGCAGGAAATTAAAGAAGCCTGGTTTCAGCTGGTTGGAGCAATCGCACACACAGTGGCAACATAACTTATCTATTTTGACAGCATATTTGCAAATCGCATTATTTGAAGTGGAATCTGGCATACCTGTTCACCAGACCTATCTCCGTCTGATTATTAACTGTGGGGTGCTCTCAAAGGAAAAGTTGATCTAAATAATCCGCAAAAAGTTAATGACCTGAAGGCAAAAATCGTCGCTCAGATCCAACAAATATCACTAGTCATTATCTACAAAGTTTCCGAAAATATGAAGAGTCGAGTCAACAAATGTCTTGAGGTCCTTAGTGGATATTTTCAACACATGCTGTAGACACAACTTCATCGTGTGAACATCCACTTTACCCAATATAAGCCAGCCAAGAGCAGTAGTGTTTAGATGAATAATAAAAATGTATGTTGCACAGCGACTTTATAAAACACCCCATATATATATATATATATATATATATATATATATATATATATATATATATATGAAGGCATACAAACTTCGCTAACAATCTCTCACACATATGGTGGCACACAAACACGCTAACACTCTCTTACACATATGAACGAAAAAAAAAACACTAACACTCTCACACATATAGTATGTAAAGTACCCCCGTCACGCCAAGTGGCGTATAGGGAATATGGGTGTTAGTGACCATGCATTTTACAGACCATCGGCACATGATTTTGGGGTAATGTGGTCGGTATTACGCTTGTGCCGCTTTACTTTCCCAGAAAAAAATCCGGTACCCATTAAAGGCCAGGTGAACCCTGAGCTGTCGGTTGGGATCGAACCCTACCTCTTGTCCTTTGTAGTCCAGTTCACTAACCACTGAGCTATTGAGGCTCCCTTCTCACACATATGAAGGCACACAAATACGCTGACACTCTCACACACATAAGAAGGCACACAAACACGCTAACACTCTCACACACATATGAAGGCGCACACACACTCTAACAAACACAAAAGAAGGCATACAAACACGCTAACACTCTCACACATATGAAGACCCACAAACACTTTCACACACATAAGAAGGCACACAAACACGCTAACACTCTCACACTCATAAGAAGACACACAAACACGCTTACACTCTCTCACACAAATGAAGGCACACAAACACGCTAACACTCTCTCACACAAGTGAAGGCTTACAAACACGCTTACACTCTCTCACACAAACGAAGGCACACAAACACGCTTACACTCTCTCACACAAATGAAGGCACACAAACACGCTAACACTCTCTCACACAAATGAAGGCTTACAAACATGCTAATACTCTCTCACACAAATGAAGACACACAAACGCGCTAATACTCTCTCACACAAATGAAGACGCACAAACGCGCTAATACTCTCTCACACAAATGAAGACGCACAAACGCGCTAATACTCTCTCACACAAATGAAGACACACAAACACGCTAATACTCTCTCACACAAATGAGGGCACACAAACGCTAACACTCTCTAACACAAATGAAGACACACAAACACGTTAATACTCTCTCGCACAAATGAAGGCACACAAACGCGCTAACACTCTCTCACACAAATGAAGACACACAAACACGCTAACACTTTCTCACACAAATGAAGACACACAAACACGCTAATACTCTCTCACACAAATGAAGACACACAAACGCGCTAATACTCTCTCACACAAATGAAGACGCACAAACGCGCTAATACTCTCTCACACAAAGGAAGACACACAAACGCGCTAATACTCTCTCACACAAATGAAGACACACAAACGCGCTAATACTCTCTCACACAAATGAAGACACACAAACGCGCTAATACTCTCTCACACAAATGAAGACGCACAAACGCGCTAACACTCTCTCACACAAATGAAGACACACAAACACGCTAACACTCTCTCACACAAATGAAGACACACAAACGCGCTAATACTCTCTCACACAAATGAAGACACACAAACGCGCTAATACTCTCTCACACAAATGAAGACGCACACACGCGCTAACACTCTCTCACACAAATGAAGACACACAAACACGCTAACACTCTCTCACACAAATGAAGACACACAAACGCGCTAATACTCTCTTACACAAATGAAGACACACAAACGCGCTAATACTCTCTCACACAAATGAAGGCACACAAACGCTAACACTCTCTCACACAAATGAAGACACACAAACACGCTAATACTCTCTCACACAAATGAAGGCCCACTAACACGCTAATACTCTCTCACACAAATGAAGACACACAAACACGCTAATACTCTCTCACACAAATGAAGACACACAAACACGCTAATACTCTCTCACACAAATGAAGACACACAAACACGCTAATACTCTCTCACACAAATGAAGACACACAAACGCGCTAATACTCTCTCACACAAATGAAGACACACAAACGCTAACACTCTCTCACACAAATGAAGGCACACTAACACGCTTTAACTGAATTAGACAATTCCTCTTTTACTTACCTCACTAGTCTTGTGATGAATTACAAATAGAAGTTGATGTAATTTTCTGAACATCTCTAGTTGTGTAGCTTGAGTCAGTGTGATCTTCACTTTATTTAGCTACTCGCTGGTTGCATCAATCCAATTTTTTCATTGGTTGCTCTTTTGCCTGATATTGTTCTGCGACATTGCTTGTGCTGCAGATTAGTTGGATTTCATTCTTGTCACATGTCACAAACATTCAATTGTTTGATGTTAAATATATTGGGGTGATCTGGTCTGGTATTCTCAGCTAGGCTTTTACGCAATCGCCGCTTGTTTTGTTTGTAGCAATTTTTTTTTAACATCTCATTTTACAGAGTGTGATTATACACACACACACACAACGCATGTTACACACACACACACACTCTCTCTCTCTCTCACATATAAACATACACACAAATTATGTGATGCTCTCCCTCTCCCCCTCTCTCTCTCCATCTATCGCTCCCTCTCTCTCCCTCTCTCTCTCTCCATCTATCGCTCCCTCTCTCTCTCCATCTATCGCTCCCTCTCTCTCACTCTCTCACTCTCTCTCCCACTCTCTCTCTCCCTTTCTCTCTCTCTCCCTCTTTCTCACTCTCTCTCTATGTCGCACAGAAAGAGATTCTTGTATTTTTAGGGTCTTCTAAATGTTAACTGTCCATGTTTATCCCTCTCTCAATGTTATTTTAACATCTCGTTCATGCACGTAGTATCACAGCTACTATACCCAGATTGTGTCCACTAGCAATCAAGCAGACTACGCTGAGATCTATGTAATCAGGCAATAACAACATCCCATGAGTAAAGGATGAGGGAATGCAAATCCGCTCCCCCCCAAAAAAAATAGATCGGAATTCTACGTTTCCAACAATAAAGGCGCAGCTATTTCAGCTTGCTGTAAACTACCACACAACCAAATCAACAAGAATGGTCTCAGTCTGAATAGTAAGAAAACAGAAGTAATGGTCATATCGAAGAAACAATCATCACCATCATGCAGCATAAAAATAAACGAGACAAATCTGAAACAAGTACAACGTTTCAAATACTTAGGCACAATAATAACATCAGATGGGAGATGCACCACAGAAATAAAAAGCAGAATAGCTCAGGCCAAAATAACATTTCCGAAAATGAAAAATGTCTTATGCAACAAATCTATGTCAATAAAAATGAGAAAGAGAGTTCATCGGTGCTATGTATAGAACCAATTCTGACCTATGGAAGAGAATCATGGACAGTAGACAAACAAATGAAAAGACGGTTAAAGGCCACAAAGATGGAATTTCTCAGAAGAATGTTGAAAGTTCCCTGGACAGATAAAAAGACCAATGAGGAAGTTCTCAAAGAGGCCAACACAAAAAGGGAGCTCTTAAAAAACATCAGAAAGAAGCAATCACCATTTTTTGGGCACATCATGAGAAGAGGAAAGTTAGAATACTTGGTTACAACTGGCAAAATAAAAGGAAAGAGAGATCGCGGACGACAAAGAGAGAAAATACTGGATAGCTTGGTGTCATGGCATGGAAAACAGTCAACAACAGAACTGATACGATGCACTGCAGATAGAAGATTGTGGAGGGACATGATCGCCTACGCCAACCGGCAGGGTACATGATGATGATGATGATGATGTGGGCTTACGACGATGATGATTTTACGTCAGACGAACACCGTGACACAAGAACTTTGTTACAACCCGTCTTAGGAAATCATTTATTTGTACAAACTTCAATAAAGTGTCTATATTTCTTATATTCCAAAAATATATATATTTATTTATGAAAATTTAAATCTCTTATAGTATTGACGTTTTCAATTCAATGTCCCTTTCTTTCTCATTTCTAGAACGTCTTTGTTTATTTGTCTTCTTTGACACATCAATAAAAACTACATTTAAAAAAAGGCGAAACAAAACGTTCACGAAGCTGCGTGGGCAGGATTTAATTTGAACGATTTTAGATTTTGGGATAAAGCTATGAACTGGAGCATGACAGTGGCATGAGGAGGGGAGGGTTGCTTGATTTATTATATTACTTGAATTGTTCACCCTCCGGGAAAATGAAAACTGGAATAAATGTAAGGTAGATGAACATTTCACATCCTGTTATATGTATACACTAACACTACAAACATACACACATATATATATATATATATATATATATATATATATATATATATATAATACTGTCTATCTGGCTATCTGTCTGTCTATCAATCTGTCTATCTATCTATCTATCTATCTATCTATCTATCTATCTATCTATCTATCTATCTATCTATCTATCTATCTATCTATCTATCTATCTATCTATCTATCTATCTATCTATCTATCTATCTATCTATCTATCTATCTATCTATCTATCTATCTGTCTGTCTGTCTGTCTGTCTGTCTGTCTGTCTGTCTGTCTGTCTGTCTGTCTGTCTGTCTGTCTGTTTGACTATCTGTCTGTTTATTTGACTACCTGTCTGTCTGTTTGTCTGACTGTCTAACTGTCTAACTATCAGTCTGTCTGTTTATTTGTCTGACTGACTGTCTGTCTATCTGCCTGTCTGTTTGACTGCCTGTCTGTCTCTTTGTCTGTCTGTCCTTCTATATACGCACGCATACGCATACATACTCACCCACACAACTGTTTCCACAGCGACATATTGTTGCGAAACGTTGACTGTCTCTACCAATTTACCTAAAAATCCAAACGTGCATTTGAAAGCAGCTGAATGCTACAGAAGAATACTTACAGTGCCTTTAGCAGAGAGAGAAAAAAACCAACCTTACTGGTAAAATCGTAATTTTTAAGAACAAAAACAACATAATTTACGCTCTCCTGGCCACATACATCGTGTACCAATAGATATACTTTATGAACAAATAGTATACGGCAAAAGAACTAGGAGACGCCCAAAGTTCCGATTTATTAAAGCAAGTAAACGGGACACGAAGAAACTTATAAACCCTGCAGACTGGGACGATATAGCCACAGATTGTAATCTGTGGAAACAGATTCTTCAAAATAGAGAATATGCGGCGAAAGCATAGAAAAAATACAATTTTCTAGTGGGGGCTGCAGAGACTATCGTCAGACATATTGATCATAAAAATAAAAACGATGGACTGGAGAAGAATATTATGAATGACATTGTACCTGGTAGACGAGAATACAAAGATACCTTAGAGGCAACTTCCAAGAGGGATTGCCAGATTTTAGATATCATCATCACCATCATCATCATCATCATCACATATATATATATATATATATATATATATATATATATATATATATATATATATATATATATAAGATAAGATAAAAAATAATGAATTGAAACTATAATTTGTTAAAATTATTTAATTAATATAATAATTAATAAATTTTTTTAGATAATATAATATTAGATATATATACATATATAATAGATCAACTACATATCCCGGTCTACCGCATGGCTCAGCTCTTGTTTCCAGTGATCTACACTATGAAGTAACAGTTTCCGATTTATGGTCTAGAGTAGACACTGTTTCATGCTGACGATGTTTTGGCTTAGCGTAAAAAAAAGTAAAGATAGGGAGCAGGTTGCTGAAGATCTACCGACTGAACTGTAAGCAGACAGTGCTGTGAGGCAGAAGGACTTGTAAAGCGGGTGAAGTCAGCTGTAACTTGTCTCTGAACAACCGTCAACACACCTGCAACATTAATGAGCGTGGGTTCAAAAGTTTTAGCAAGGCCCACGCATGCAGTGTTTTGGAATAGTTTGATGGAAGTCGTGCTTTCACTCATCGCATGGATCAAGTTTTTCTGAAGGCTAGGAAAGTTCTCTCATCACAGTAGGTAATATTGGCGGCAGACCATAAACAGCATCTTCCTGTCCTGTATCAAGGAATAGTGATTTCTGTTTTTGAGTAACACTGTCTGTTCTAACCCTCAGCCACACGCAGAATAAACGATTGGAACGAATACAAATGTGGCCATACGTACATGTAATAGGAGGGACTGGCAGTGAAATGCTTGACGCTCTGAATTATGCTCATTAAATTAGATTGTTCATATCGAAGATGGAAATGTCGGGCCGAAAGGCGCATATATCTCGACTTACCATAAATTAGCGACACAACATATTCCCAGCCAATCAATGAGTGGAAGCTAATAATATGAATACGATTGACAATTAATTAGGCAGAATCAAAACAAGCTTTGCATTAGCCCTTAGGAAGGTATGTTACACCCCACCACTTGTTCCCTGCCATCAGCTTTACCGCAGCATTGCATTTATTTGCCTGTTCTCTTTGTATCAGGTTTCTACATTTACATTAAAAAAAGGTTAACTGAAGCACACTAAACAATAACAAAATAAAAGATTGAAACAGATTATCCACTAAGAAATACTTGGAAAACGAGGCGGTAGGGAAAAGCGACTAGCGAGAAGCTTCGAAGCAATCAAATTTGGTGATTTATTCGCCACACAGTTTGAATACAACCAGAAAAAAATAACCGATAACATTTTGTTGGCAAATTTACTGGCAATCAACCAAAACGAAGAAGATGGATCGTCTGAAGGACTCGCGATGTTGCCGGCAAAGCTCTACACTTGACGGTAGACGGGAAGTACAAAGTAAGCAAGGACAATAAAATAAAAGCTGCAAAGAGCGAGGGAAATGTTAATACAGAAAATCTCTACTGCAGCGTTCATGAATTGTTTAAGCCTGAATAGACTTTAATGGCTTCACAAGTCCCAAGGATAATGGAAATGCTTCTGGGATATTCCGCCCATAAACGTTATGTCTTTCCGCGGAAGTGGGCACTGTGTGGTTGGTCTTATGGGAAAATCAGATATGGCGGAAGCGATTGGCTTAAAAATCAGTGCAAATTTGGCAATAATATAGTCATGAATCACTGTAACTGGCACGTGGCTCCGACCTATTTAAGCTACATTTAACTGCGACCGAAACACTTCGGATCGAGTTTCATTGGCGGAGCCGACTTTTTAAAAATTTAGTAGATGAGAGCAGCAAGAATATTTTATATTTTTCTTTCCCTCTTGCGTGCTATTTCGCGCAGTTTAAATTCAGTACAGGAGAGTCTCACTTATACGGTTGAGTTTATTTGACCAATCTACATTCTTCTTAACGCGTACACAATAACAATCAAGGAACAACAGCTGGATGGAAGGGAAGAACTATGACTTTTGCTGAAGACATTCTAATGTATCGACACGGAAGAGACAGATGAGTAATCGCATCTACGCAAAACTATCTCGATCGTATCTCTTGCTATTGTGGAGAATCAGATCCTTTTTCTTCTACCATTCAGCTCCCTGAGGAGCATAGGTCTTCAACAAACACTTTCAACTCTTTGTGGAGCCAAGGTCTTCAACAAACACTTTTAACTCTTTGTGGAGCCACGGTCTTCAACAAACACTTTCAACTCTTTGTGGAGCATAGGTCTTCAACAAACACTTTCAACTCTTTGTGGAGCCAAGGTCTTCAACAAACACTTTCAACTCTTTGTGGAGCATAGGTCTTCAACAAACACTTTCAACTCTTTGTGGAGCCAAGGTCTTCAACAAACACTTTCAACTCTTTGTGGAGCCAAGGTCTTCAACAAACACTTTCAACTCTTTGTGGAGCATAGGTCTTCAACAAACACTTTCAACTCTGTGTGGAGCATAGGTCTTCAACAAACACTTTCAACTCTTTGTGGAGCATAGGTCTTCAACAAACACTTTCAACTCTGTGTGGAGCATAGGTCTTCAACAAACACTTTCAACTCCCTGTGGCGCATAGGTCTTCAACAAACACTTTCCTTCAACTCTTTCTGGAGCATAGATTTTCAACAAACACTTTCAACTCCTGTGGAGCATAGGTCTTCAACAAACACTTTTAACTCTTTGTGGAGTATAGGTCTTCAACGAACACTTTTAAATCTTTGTGGAGCATAGGTCTTCAACAAATACTTTCAGCTCCCTGTGGAACATAGGTCTTCAACAAACACTTTTAACTCCCTATGGAGAATAGGTCGTCAACAAACACTTTCAACTCCCTGTGGAGAATAGGGCGTCAACAAACACTTTCAACTCCCTGTAGAGAATAGGTCGTCAACAAACACTTTCAACTCCCTGTGGAGAATAGGTCGTCAACAAACACTTTCAACTCCCTGTGGAGAATAGGTCGTCAACAAACACTTTCAACTCCCTGTGGCGCATAGGTCTTCAACAAACACTTTTCTTTCAACTCTTTCTGGAGCATAGGTTTTCAACAAACACTTCCAACTCCTGTGGAGCATAGGTCTTCAACAAACACTTTTAACTCTTTTTGGAGCATAGGTCTTCAACAAACACTTTCAACTCTTTGTGGAACATCGGTCTTCAACAAAAACTTTCAACTCTTTGTGGAGCCAAGGTCTTCAACAAACACTTTTAACTCCTGTGGAGCATATGTCTTCAACAAACACTTCCAACTCCTGTGGAGCATAGGTCTTCAACAAACACTTTTAACTCTTTTTGGAGCATAGGTCTTCAACAAACACTTTCAACTCTTTGTGGAGCATCGGTCTTCAACAAACAATTTCAACTCTTTGTGGAGCCAAGGTCTTCAACAAACACTTTCAACTCTTAGTGGAGCCAAGGTCTTCAACAAACACTTTCAACTCCCTGTGGAGAATAGGTCGTCAACAAACACTTTTAACTCCCTGTAGGACAGAGGTCTTCAACAAACAATTTCCAGCCGTTCTTGTCATTCTTTTAAGGTCACTCCATGTCTTTCCCATCATTTTACATATTCTTCCACCGGTCTTCGTCAAGAATATTAAGGTCTTCCTCTTTGCCTCTTCCCCTGAGAATTCTAAAAAAAGAGCATGTCGTGTAATACTTTTAGTTGTCTTTCACAGTGTGTGTTCTATCCAGCACCATTTTCTTCGTCGTATCTCTTTATCCACTTGTATTTGACTGGTACTTACTGGTACTACATAGTTCTAACTTAACAATTTTGTCCTGCCATTTCCGTTCTTTTATTCTGAGGAAGCATACATTAATGAAGATCTATATCTTCGTGATTATCATTTTTGTTGTTCTTCATGTTTCACAGCCATGTAATAGGACTGACTTAACATTGATAATTTTTATTCTTGTATTTAACCTCACATTTAATATCACATTTAAGAAAGATCAATACATGTGAGATGCGATGCTTGAGAAAAGTAACAACAACACACAGAAGAGATAGAATACCAAATGAAACCATAAGAAAAATGGTAGGAACAATACCCTGCCAAGAATATATAGAACAACAACTTAAATGGTTTGGCCACCTGGTCAGAATGAATCCTCACCAATCACCATCAAGGGCGTTCTTCTCGAGAATGCATGGAAAAAGACCAAGAGGAAGACCCAGAAGAAGATGGATAGATGCAGTGACAAAGACATGTTACAACAAAGGAAAATCACTAATTCAGACAATTCGAGCAGCACAAGAACGACAAATGATATAAACCACGACACCTTTTAGGTATCAGTGAAAGAGAAAAGAGAGAAAAGAAGTATTTAACCTAAATAAATTAGCTCATCATTTATCGCCGTTAATCCTGACAAAACATGATTGGCATGGTCTATTCTCCTCAGTTAATCGATATAACTATAGAGCCCCCCCCCCCCCATGCAAATATTTTCCTCTACCTGGTACCAACTCGCTCAATGACCAGCATTTATCCTTGTCGCTACACGAGAATCCATTGTTCCCATGACCGCCCGTGTGGCTATCTAGGTCCTTATCATGTTCTGGGGAGAAAAGAATAGAGCGACTGTCTCCTGTCTTTCATGTTGTATGAAACAACTAAGGAGGTTGAGGTCAAGATATTCGCCAGTGCTGCGGAGTTCGTGCTGATTTGAAGCCATCTTCGGTGCTTTCGCTAGTGTATGGCGGGTGTACGTCTCATTGAGGAACGTGCCGAGGAGTGGATCTGAAACAATGGAGGAGTCTGTTGTGCAATGAAGAGATGATCTGTGGACTAAACTATACCTCCCCTATCGAACGGTTCAGTGAACAGCAATGTACCCTTGCTATAGGACGACTCTACTCTTCCTGTTCTACCGTACAGGTGGGATTACACGTAGCGCGAGTAAAAGAGATTGATTATATGTATATGAGGACGTTATTTAATAGCATTCACAATCTTCACTGTTGTGAGTGAGCACGGAAGCCCAGTTGGACACATTTTAGAATATCCTTAAACACAATACAATTACATTTTTTGCTTCTGACTTGAAGTTATTCTCTCTTCTTAAGTAGGCACGACCTTTTCAGTCTCCGACTAGGTTAACGAATATATTAAACTGTAAATGCCATTCAACAATTGTAGTATAAAGTGCATTGAATAAAACTCACGAGAGAACCACATTGTCGACTTGGATTCTGAGAGACGCCTTTCCCTAACTGCCCACAAAGCTGTTAATGTCGTTCACAATTGTAGCGTAAACTGCTTGGAGTAAAGCCCTGTGTAAGTGAAGTATGAGAATAATATACAACTTGTTGAGAGTTTATTTTTCTTCTTTCCTTCCTCATTTGCTTTTCAGCGTTGAGGGGAGATATAATTTGCGGTCTTTCGCTCATCTGTTGGCTTCGTCTGCTGTGACCTTTCCCAGTGTTTCTAATAGTCCATCACTCAATCCTTTTCGTGATCGACCCCTAGGTCTGGTGTTTTCTTAGCATTTGTTGAAGGCTCGTTGAGTTGTGTTTTGATCGTTCTGTTTTATCACGTGGCCAAACCACTTTATCTGTTATTTATTTAGGTATTCTAGGCGGGAATTACTACCAGCTTCTTTTTATCTGTTTTTAACTTCATTTCTGATCTGATCTCTCAGGCTGTTTCCTGTCATGCGTCTAACACATTTAATTTCGGTAGTGGTTATTTTTCTTATTGTTCTGGCATCTATGGTTCAGGTCTGGCATTGGTAGCACACAATTGGAGATAAGATTGTGTTGTAGTGTTCCCGTCATGCCTCTAGAGTTACTTCCTCTTTGGTAGCACACAATTGGAGATAAGATTGTGTTGTAGTGTTCCCGTCATGCCTCTAGAGTTACTTCCTCCTTGGTAGCACACAATTGGAGATAAGATTGTGTTGTAGTGTTCCCGTCATGCTTCTAGAGTTACTTCCTCCTTGGTAGCACAAAGTTGGAGATAAGATTGTGTTTGTAGTATTCCCGTCATGCCTCTAGAGTTACTTCCTCCTTGGTAGCACACAAAGTTGGAGATAAGATTGTGTTGTAGTGTTCCCGTCATGCCTCTAGAGTTACTTCCTCTTTGGTAGCACACAATTGGAGATAAGATTGTGTTGTAGTGTTCCCGTCATGCCTCTAGAGTTACTTCCTCCTTGGTAGCACACAATTGGAGATAAGATTGTGTTGTAGTGTTCCCGTCATGCCTCTAGAGTTACTTCCTCTTTGGTAGCACACAATTGGAGATAAGATTGTGTTGTAGTGTTCCCGTCATGCCTCTAGAGTTACTTCCTCCTTGGACAATAGTGTGATTTGTCTAATCATTTGACAAGCTTTGTTGCGTCTTAATGTTACCCTCAAATCATTCACAAATTAATTGTGAGAGTTACTAATGCTGATGCTGGTTATAATGTTAGGTGTTTATTATATACATAATGTGTGTTTGCTTGTTTATTGTTATCTCAGACTATTTTTATGGGTCCAGTTGTTTTCTCAACCTTGCATGTTCGTATCCTCCACAGCTGTGTCGCTCTAGCTATGCTAAGTAAGTAGGCCCGCTGAAGTTGTGGTTAATGCACTCGCCTGCCGAACCTGAAAGTTCAGGGTTCAAATCTTGGTGAGGTAAACATTTTTTTCTGATCTAAAAGTCTCCCATGGTCCACCACAGAGCCTGTGCCAGAGATTTTGAAGGGAAGGGCAGTGAGGCAGGGGCCAGCCCATCTCATGAAGCTGATGTTTGCTACAATGAAATCAATAACACTTTATGTAGACGTAGAATTCTGGACATTGTGATTTTGCGTCGCTTGCGTTGCTGTCATCTTGAATATGCATTTAGTGACTGATTCCATTCTTCCATCTTTCCCACTGTGTCCTTCGCTTAATATTTTCATGTAGTATGATCAAGTTGCAGGATTTTCACTCCGGCCAGATGTCTAAATTCAGTTCATTGTTTCATGTTGAATATAATTAAAATGCTTGAAATGTCCCTGCTGTTTTTCTCGCACATTCAATTAAAAAACAACGTGATCTCTTCTTTTTTTGTTCACAGCATTTCTTTTGCATGACGTGAACTTACCATGTGTGTGTCCAAGCACTCTCCATATCTGGCATTATGGTATAGTGTACGTACAAATAGTTAGTTCATATCAGACCGAAGACCCTACAGAAGGCAGATAAACACAATTATCATTGTCTTACGTTCGGTTCACTCACTGTTAGGTCTTGTAGATTTTGATTTATTCTTAAACCATAGTATCGCTGTGAGTTGAGCCTTCTTTATCTAGTTGTTCTCCGTTTCTTTTTCTCTTCCTTGTTTTCTGTAGCCAACCGGTGTCCACGTAAAGACATTGTGATGGAGTCTTCTTTCATCCATTATGAGCATATGTTTTATGTACTTCCAGCGTCTTCTCAGCTTGATGTGCTTTCTTTCTTGGTTTCTTCTCATATATGTTTCTTTCGTGCAAAGTCTCTCCAGTTTATGTTTAAAAGTCTGTACTTTTGGCGGATATTTTACGTTAGTAAGCTTGTCAAGACTCCGATCAACCGTCCATGGCAAGCATGAATGAGTACAAAAAGTGCATATATCAATTTAATTGTCGGTCGCATAATAATATTCGGATGTTTCAAGACCTATGCTTCTTAGATGCTGAGCTCATGGGTTTCACGGTAATATTAGGATATGGTTTGCTGTTCCTTCACATCTTAGCGGTGACTGCACCAGCCGGCGAGCATAGCCATTGTCTCTACATTTAAGATAATCTGCTTATTGTCGTTGAGTTTGGAACATAGCTATCAATATCGGCTGTTTATGCAAGGCCATGCACTGCTATTTATCACAGACAAGCTGGGAATAGCTGCTGCAGAAGCTGGACATCTCTCAAACTACAGAGAAAACCTGAGACTAGCTGTCATGGAAGCCAGAGTCCAACAGCGACAAGCAGCTAAATGATGATGACGATGACGAATGATCTCTTTAGTAGTTTGTTATCTGCTTGTGGATTTGGTTTCAATCACTTTCAATAATTGTAATAAAAAAAATAAAACTTTTTGGCAATTCATCCCTAATGAACCAAAGACCATATGGAAGGCCTTATTATCAGAACCGGGTTGGTGCAACAGGTGAAACTGTTGCATCAATTGAAAAAAAAAAGCATGATATGTCCAACGACGGGATAGGCCACATACAAAGCTCTATCCACGGGGAAGGACACCCCAGTAAACAAACTAATGTTGCCTAGCAGTTACTATCGGGAGAAGGAACTGTTATGGGAGAACATCCAGACATAAGCCATCGGCAACACCCAGTTGGCATTCACACTACGAGAAGGAAAATTCCTACATCAAACCAAGATACAGCCTACCGAAGACGGAGTGTGTCAACCGCGGCGCAGGATTAACTCTTTCAGTACGGAAGGTTTTTATCAATTTAGCGGTAGAGATTTCAGAGACAAGATTTGTCATGATTTTAAATATCAATCTACATGTTTATATTTTCTAACACATAATATATTATATCTGAATCTTTAGATAATGTAACAAGAATTTCACCAATCCCAAGATGATACAAAACATGTAAAGAGAATACGATTTGATAACGGTTTACACCAATCAAATTGAGAGTGACGCATTGTGCGGCTAAATGTACATGGCCGAAATTGGCGTGGCGCTTGGTGCGTCCGAAACGTACAGAAAGAGTTAAGGAAAAAAATCAGGGGAGACACTCATATATAAGTAGTGAGCATGCGACTAGTTCATCATGTGTCACAACATTGTTCTTATCCGTCCATCATGAAAATGATCATTTTGAATGATCAAAAGACTTTTGAACACTGAGAAGAGTACAACCCACCAAAAGAAAAAAAAATTAACACGAACCCTTTTAGGAAAAAAAAAACAATCAATATTTCTAAGAGAGACAGCTATGACTACAGACAACTGATGCAATAATTGAAGATCAAAGAAACTCACAAGCTAACTAAGTAGTTCCATGTAAATGAATGCTGAATACAGATGTTCCTGACCGCAAGGTGCAGAAAAACGGTGCAGTGAAACCTAAAATGCGAATGAGGAAGAAAATTTATTTTAAACCAAATATCTCATGCAAAGTATTCATCAATTGGAATCGATGTTTTCAGTTTCCGTGTCGCTCCCTCAAAAATATTTCTCATTTTAATTGCCCTTGTTCTTTCTCTGATCAGCTGCCTCGTTCTCTTCGTTTCTTCCTCTCTTTTTTGTCTACTTCTAATTACGCTTCTTGTTTGTACTCATCATCGTCGGGTTTTCTTGTTTCTTTTATTCCCCTCATCATTTTTCCTTTTTATTTTGTTCTCCTTCTCCCCCTCCTTTTCTGCTTTCAATTTCTCCTTCTTGCTTATGTCTTGTTTCTTCTATCTTTTTATTCTTTTGTTTCATTTTCTTTTTCTTTTCGTCATTTCTTTCCATCACAACCCCTCCCTACACAATTCTCCCTCTTTCTTCTCTCTGGATTTTTTTTCTTTATCTCCATCACTCTCCTCTCTTCTCCTCCCCTTTTTCATCATGTGACATACACACCTCCTCCAAAAAGAATTCTCTTTATAGAACGTTCACATGTAACAACTATAATTAGGTCTGTTATTCCCCGGAAATTTTTCTTTAATTACAGATCTCTAGTTTGCATGGACTTTTTTGGACGTGTCTTTATATTTTGTTTATTCAGGAAAGGATATTCGGTCATAATGAGTTCAATGTTCTGCTTTCTGGTTTAATAAAAAAATCCAGTTCTTCTTTCCAGGAAACAAAGAAGCTGAAAGATCAGGGGCTCAACAGGAATAATGAAGATTATTGCAGAGAAAATTAATAAGTGAAAATAAAATGTGAATAAAAAAAAATATGTAGATGGATGGAAAAGGAGAGAGAGAAAGAGAGAGAGAGAGAGAGAGAGAGAGAGAGAGAGAGAGAGAGAGAGAGAGAAAAGAGATATATTCTGAGAATGAAAAGAAAAAGAAATAGGAGAATGACACAATCATCATTATCAAGTGCGGTATCTGCTGGTGTAGTGTTATCATGTCTTTTCCTATCATTTGTTTCTACACTTGTTTATCTGTTGCTTATTTCCAACATAGCAATTCTCTTAAACTCTCTGGCATATTGTTTTTTTCTGTTCCATCTATTTCTTGAGAGAAGGACACAGAGATGGAAAGAGGGAGGCAGAAGAAACACCTAGGAGGAATTTTTATTGTACAGAAGAGAATATAAGAGAAAAAAGAAGATAGGGAAAGAAATTGCTGAAAGAAACAAAAAAAATATTAGCAGAGAGAAACATCAAGCGAATAAAGCTAACGTAACAATGGCAAAGAGTAAGAAATGTACAGAGAGAGAGAGAGAGAGTGAGAGAGAGAGA
>JAVIAB010000051.1:135597164-135687359 GCA_032433765.1 Megaustenia siamemsis | reverse complement strand
ATCAAGATATGTGAAGAAGCCAGTGGTGGGGAGTGTTAAACACTTCAAGGTATGGTGACAGCTTTACAAGGTAGGAGCACAACACCAATACTGACGTTTCGGCCCATATCAAGATATGTGAAGAAGCCAGTGGTGGGGAGTGTTAAACACTTCAAGGTATGGTGACAGCTTTACAAGGTAGGAGCACAACACCAATACTGACGTTTCGGCCCATATCAAGATATGTGAAGAAGCCAGTGGTGGGGAGTGTTAAACACTTCAAGGTATGGTGACAGCTTTACAAGGTAGGAGCACAACACCAATACTGACGTTTCGGCCCATATCAAGATATGTGAAGAAGCCAGTGGTGGGGAGTGTTAAACACTTCAAGGTATGGTGACAGCTTTACAAGGTAGGAGCACAACACCAATACTGACGTTTCGGCCCATATCAAGATATGTGAAGAAGCCAGTGGTGGGGAGTGTTAAACACTTCAAGGTATGGTGACAGCTTTACAAGGAAGGAGCACAATACAATACTGACGTTTCGGCCCATATCAAGATATGTGAAGAAGCCAGTGGTGGGGAGTGTTAAACACTTCAAGGTATGGTGACAGCTTTACAAGGAAGGAGCACAATACAATACTGACGTTTCGGCCCATATCAAGATATGTGAAGAAGCCAGTGGTGAGGAGTGTTAAACACTTCAAGGTATGGTGACAGCTTTACAAGGAAGGAGCACAATACAATACTGACGTTTCGGCCCATATCAAGATATGTGAAGAAGCCAGTGGTGAGGAGTGTTAAACACTTCAAGGTATGGTGACAGCTTTACAAGGTAGGAGCACAACACCAATACTGACGTTTCGGCCCATATCAAGATATGTGAAGAAGCCAGTGGTGGGGAGTGTTAAACACTTCAAGGTATGGTGACAGCTTTACAAGGTAGGAGCACAACACCAATACTGACGTTTCGGCCCATATCAAGATATGTGAAGAAGCCAGTGGTGGGGAGTGTTAAACACTTCAAGGTATGGTGACAGCTTTACAAGGTAGGAGCACAACACCAATACTGACGTTTCGGCCCATATCAAGATATGTGAAGAAGCCAGTGGTGGGGAGTGTTAAACACTTCAAGGTATGGTGACAGCTTTACAAGGAAGGAGCACAATACAATACTGACGTTTCGGCCCATATCAAGATATGTGAAGAAGCCAGTGGTGGGGAGTGTTAAACACTTCAAGGTATGGTGACAGCTTTACAAGGAAGCAGCACAATACAATACTGACGTTTCGGCCCATATCAATATATGTGAAGAAGCCAGTGGTGGGGAGTGTTAAACACTTCAAGGTATGGTGACAGCTTTACAAGGAAGCAGCACAATACAATACTGACGTTTCGGCCCATATCAAGATATGTGAAGAAGCCAGTGGTGGGGAGTGTTAAACACTTCAAGGTATGGTGACAGCTTTACAAGGAAGGAGCACAATACAATACTGACGTTTCGGCCCATATCAAGATATGTGAAGAAGCCAGTGGTGGGGAGTGTTAAACACTTCAAGGTATGGTGACAGCTTTACAAGGAAGCAGCACAATACAATACTGACGTTTCGGCCCATATCAAGATATGTGAATAAGCCATAATATAAATAATCTAAGGTATGCTGATGATACAGTCTTAATCGCTAAGAGTGAAAATGAGTTACAAGAAATGTTGGACATTATAGTGAAGGAAAGCAAAAATAAAGGACTCAGCCTTAATAGCAAAAAGACAGAGGTAATGGTAACAACAAAGAAAAAGACATCACCTCAGTGCAAAATAAAGACAAGTGGAACAATAGTAAAACAGGTAAATGAATTTAAATATTTGGGAACTTTGTTAACATCAGACGGAAGATGTACAAAAGAGGTGAGATACAGAATGGCTCAGGCAAAAGCAGCTTTCCAAAAAATGAGGGAGATACTATGCAATCCATTTTTGACAATAGAAACAAGAAAAAGAGTTCTTAAATATTATGTAGAGCCGGTCTTAACATATGGATGCGAATCATGGACAATAGGACAACAGACAAGAAAATCACTGGAGTCTGTAGAAATGTGGTTTTACAGAAGAATGTTGAGAGTACCATGGATAGCTAAGAAGAGTAATGAAGATGTTCTGAGAGAGGTCAAAGCAAAAATAGAGCTAATTTCCAATATTAGGAAGAAATAATCATCATTTTTTGGCCATGTAATAAGAAGAGAACACATGGAATATGTTGTAACAACTGGAAAAATTGAGGGACGAAGAGATAAAGGTAAGCAAAGAGAAAAAAATACCAGACAGCTTAAGAGAATGGCTTGGCAGAAGGTCAACAACAGAAATGATAAATAGCTGCCGAGATCGAAAGTTGTGTAGAGACATGATCACCTACGCCAGTAGGCCCGGTACTTGATGATGACGAAGAAGCCAGTGGTGGGGAGTGTTAAAAACACTTCAAGGTATGGTGACAGCTTTACAAGGAAGGAACACAACACCAATAGTGAGAACATTAAAACGAGAGGCAATAACAGCAGGCATCAGCTCCTACGACAAGATTGAACAACTCTGCCAGAACAGACCTATATAGCAAGACAGAATGCTGGTCCTGTGCAAGGTCTGAGAGTTGAAAGATCATCAGACACAAGAGTCTAGAATTTCTGCAAACTTCGGCTCGAAAGGTCAATAGATAGATAGATAGATAGATTGGTTTGAGGTTTAAGTTATATCCACTATGTCATTTCATTTTGCTATTGTATTTTATTCTCCAGAAGACTACTCACTGAATGTGACAAGTGATATTAGGTAAATACATCCATACCTGATTTTCAAGTTAATACCATATTTTATTATTAAACATATTCAATAAATAAATGTCTTTTATTGCATTGCAAAGATTTCAGTATATTATGATCTTATATTAATACAGTTTATTTTTATAGATCTGTTATTTTATGTAATTTTCTTATATGAACATATACAATTTAGCTTTTAAACGTTTTTATAATTTGCTTTTATGTGATTATATATGAACCTATTTACGTGCCTTATGATTTTTTTTTTCTGTGCAGATAAAGATGTTTCAAAATTCTTCAATTAACAACACAAAATCTTGCTTTGATGAAACATTACACTATTAAACATTAATGACATTTGTTTATTTTTTTTTTCATGAAATGTATGAGTGCTTTAAACTGCATTTGGCCTTGTCATTATCATAGAAACAGGATTACAAGATCAAAACAGCAACAGAAAACATGTCATTACTTGTAGATTATAATTTTTTTTTAAAATGACGAAACTCAGATCATAGGTGAGCATCACAGTAAAAAAAGTAAAGTACCCCCGTCACGCCAAGTGGCGTATAGGTAAATATGGCGTTAGTGACCCTATATTTTACAGACCTTCAGCACATGATTTTTGGGGTAATGTGATCGGTATTACGCCCGTGCTGCTTTACTTTCCTAGAAAAAAATCCGGTACCCATTTAAGGCTGGGTGAACCCGGAAGCCGTCAGTTGTGATCGCACCCTACCCCTTGTCCTTTGTAGTCCAGTTCACTAACCACTGAGCTATCGCGGCTCCCAAGCAACACAGTACAACTAATAAAATGATTTGCTACCTGGAGAGAATACCTAATGATGCCATACTGTATAAGGACTATACAGAACACAAAGCTTGAGACAGACCCAGACTACCTTGGAGTGACAACATCAAATAAAATCTACAACAGCATCAAGTGTTAATGATTGAAAATGTCAGAAAAACAAGAATTAGAGCTTTTATCTCCCTTGACACCCTAAGTGGTAAAAGAGAAAGAACAAGAACAAACACAATAAAATAATAAATGCCATTATTATTATTATGTTTAACCTTTGCTCGGTTGAAGACCAATGCTTAACTTGTACAAATATTGTTTCTTCCTTTCAGGAAATTAGTTTTTTTTAAGATGGTTTATAATAGTGGAATAAAATAATGTAAGAGTAGAGCTACAACGTATGTTGATGTATCTTGAAATTAGTATCACTGATTTTTGTTAGAAGACATTTTTGAGTACCGTGTTGTTTTCCCTCTTCAATTCCTACTCGCTTGGCCAGACTAGACAGGTTAGCCTGTTAATAGAGGCTCCACGGAGAGGTGGAGCAGGGTCTGGATGGTTCTGGTTCACCAATACTGGGCGCAAACCATCAGCTGTGGGTCGCTGACAACTTTCAGCTCTGGTGCTGTAAAGGTGCGCCTTCGCCTCCGGGTAGACATGTGATTTTATAATTTCAATATGTGGCTTCTAATTTCACAAATTCACATTGCAGGAAGATGTTACGGTCTGTTGTTTGATGTGTGACAGGGATAATCCCACGATTTGTTTCAAATGTTCATATTTGGAGTCAAAAACGACGTCTTAACATCAAGCGCTATACATTTTTTATTTTTAAATGACGATCATCATTTTCAGGAGGACGTGAACTTCCAGTCAATATGGTGGATAGGCGGCAGGAACCATTAAAGGCTATGTCTGAGAAAGTGTTCCTTATTGCAGTTTCCTCATATTCCAAGTCTGGCTTGTTGAAGGAGCTACTGAGTTAAGTGCTCTGTGTACACCGTGAGCTGTGTTTTAATCGTGTTTCGATATTCCGATTATTTACGATGATATTGTATGACAAGGAACAGTTGGCTGTGTTCACTTTCTGTGCGGATTCGCATTATGTCTTTTGGCATGTGCTGAGACTGCTATGATGGGGTCTACAGCTACCTTTCTATGTTTGGTAGATGAGTTAGTAATTCGGATGATTCCACTGGCACGGGCGGTTGAGCAATTATGGATTTTAATTTGTTTGCAGTGATACCGGGGCCTTCCATAACCATAACAAGCTGGATTTAAACAAAGTCACTGTGTACATTCAGAGAGAGATAGTCAAAGATTGAAATGAACTATAAATATAAAGAGATGGCCAGGAGAACTTGACAGGGTCAAGTGAAAAACAGAAGGTCATGTGATATTCAAAGTCAAAGAATATCTGCCTGTATGGCAGGGGAAAACTGAGGACACAGCTGCTGGTGTGAAAAATAGGAAAAAGTAATATTCATACAAAATTCAGCTCCTCTGAACTTTGCTGTCCCTGTCGACATAAAGCTGGTGAACGCAAACAAACAACATCTCAGCCCCAAAAATGGGCTCAATTTCTAACTTGCACTGCTTTTTATTTTCTGTTATTTGCTTTGTATGTACAAATTGTATGTACAATACAGACAGCTTAAGAGAATGGCTTGGCAGAAGGTCAACAACAGAAATGATAAATAGCTGCCGAGATCGAAAATTGTGGAGAGACATGATCACCTACGCCAGTAGGCCCGGTACTTGATGATGACGAAGAAGCCAGTGGTGGGGAGTGTTAAAAACACTTCAAGGTATGGTGACAGCTTTACAAGGAAGGAACACAACACCAATAGTGAGAACATTAAAACGAGAGGCAATAACAGCAGGCATCAGCTCCTACGACAAGATTGAACAACTCTGCCAGAACAGACCTATATAGCAAGACAGAATGCTGGTCCTGTGCAAGGTCTGAGAGTTGAAAGATCATCAGACACAAGAGTCTAGAATTTCTGCAAACTTCGGCTCGAAAGGTCAATAGATAGATAGATAGATAGATTGGTTTGAGGTTTAAGTTATATCCACTATGTCATTTCATTTTGCTATTGTATTTTATTCTCCAGAAGACTACTCACTGAATGTGACAAGTGATATTAGGTAAATACATCCATACCTGATTTTCAAGTTAATACCATATTTTATTATTAAACATATTCAATAAATAAATGTCTTTTATTGCATTGCAAAGATTTCAGTATATTATGATCTTATATTAATACAGTTTATTTTTATAGATCTGTTATTTTATGTAATTTTCTTATATGAACATATACAATTTAGCTTTTAAACGTTTTTATAATTTGCTTTTATGTGACTATATATGAACCTATTTACGTGCCTTATGATTTTTTTTTCTGTGCAGATAAAGATGTTTCAAAATTCTTCAATTAACAACACAAAATCTTGCTTTGATGAAACATTACACTATTAAACATTAATGACATTTGTTTATTTTTTTTTTCATGAAATGTATGAGTGCTTTAAACTGCATTTGGCCTTGTCATTATCATAGAAACAGGATTACAAGATCAAAACAGCAACAGAAAACATGTCATTACTTGTAGATTATAATTTTTTTTTAAAATGACGAAACTCAGATCATAGGTGAGCATCACAGTAAAAAAAGTAAAGTACCCCCGTCACGCCAAGTGGCGTATAGGTAAATATGGCGTTAGTGACCCTATATTTTACAGACCTTCAGCACATGATTTTTGGGGTAATGTGATCGGTATTACGCCCGTGCTGCTTTACTTTCCTAGAAAAAAATCCGGTACCCATTTAAGGCTGGGTGAACCCGGAAGCCGTCAGTTGTGATCGCACCCTACTCCTTGTCCTTTGTAGTCCAGTTCACTAACCACTGAGCTATCGCGGCTCCCAAGCAACACAGTACAACTAATAAAATGATTTGCTACCTGGAGAGAATACCTAATGATGCCATACTGTATAAGGACTATACAGAACACAAAGCTTGAGACAGACCCAGACTACCTTGGAGTGACAACATCAAATAAAATCTACAACAGCATCAAGTGTTAATGATTGAAAATGTCAGAAAAACAAGAATTAGAGCTTTTATCTCCCTTGACACCCTAAGTGGTAAAAGAGAAAGAACAAGAACAAACACAATAAAATAATAAATGCCATTATTATTATTATGTTTAACCTTTGCTCTGTTGAAGACCAATGCTTAACTTGTACAAATATTGTTTCTTCCTTTCAGGAAATTAGTTTTTTTTAAGATGGTTTATAATAGTGGAATAAAATAATGTAAGAGTAGAGCTACAACGTATGTTGATGTATCTTGAAATTAGTATCATTGATTTTTGTTAGAAGACATTTTTGAGTACCGTGTTGTTTTCCCTCTTCAATTCCTACTCGCTTGGCCAGACTAGACAGGTTAGCCTGTTAATAGAGGCTCCACGGAGAGGTGGAGCAGGGTCTGGATGGTTCTGGTTCACCAATACTGGGCGCAAACCATCAGCTGTGGGTCGCTGACAACTTTCAGCTCTGGTGCTGTAAAGGTGCGCCTTCGCCTCCGGGTAGACATGTGATTTTATAATTTCAATATGTGGCTTCTAATTTCACAAATTCACATTGCAGGAAGATGTTACGGTCTGTTGTTTGATGTGTGACAGGGATAATCCCACGATTTGTTTCAAATGTTCATATTTGGAGTCAAAAACGACGTCTTAACATCAAGCGCTATACATTTTTTATTTTTAAATGACGATCATCATTTTCAGGAGGACGTAAACTTCCAGTCAATATGGTGGATAGGCGGCAGGAACCATTAAAGGCTATGTCTGAGAAAGTGTTCCTTATTGCAGTTTCCTCATATTCCAAGTCTGGCTTGTTGAAGGAGCTACTGAGTTAAGTGCTCTGTGTACACCGTGAGCTGTGTTTTAATCGTGTTTCGATATTCCGATTATTTACGATGATATTGTATGACAAGGAACAGTTGGCTGTGTTCACTTTCTGTGCGGATTCGCATTATGTCTTTTGGCATGTGCTGAGACTGCTATGATGGGGTCTACAGCTACCTTTCTATGTTTGGTAGATGAGTTAGTAATTCGGATGATTCCACTGGCACGGGCGGTTGAGCAATTATGGATTTTAATTTGTTTGCAGTGATACCGGGGCCTTCCATAACCATAACAAGCTGGATTTAAACAAAGTCACTGTGTACATTCAGAGAGAGATAGTCAAAGATTGAAATGAACTATAAATATAAAGAGATGGCCAGGAGAACTTGACAGGGTCAAGTGAAAAACAGAAGGTCATGTGAGATTCAAAGTCAAAGAATATCTGCCTGTATGGCAGGGGAAAACTGAGGACACAGCTGCTGGTGTGAAAAATAGGAAAAAGTAATATTCATACAAAATTCAGCTCCTCTGAACTTTGCTGTCCCTGTCGACATAAAGCTGGTGAACGCAAACAAACAACATCTCAGCCCCAAAAATGGGCTCAATTTCTAACTTGCACTGCTTTTTATTTTCTGTTATTTGCTTTGTATGTACAAATTGTACGTACAATACAGACAGCTTAAGAGAATGGCTTGGCAGAAGGTCAACAACAGAAATGATAAATAGCTGCCGAGATCGAAAATTGTGGAGAGACATGATCACCTACACTAGTAGGCCCGGTACTTGATGATGATGATGATGTACAAATTTTAATTCTTCTATTTTTTTTTTCATCAGCTTTAGTCATCTAGAAAAGAGGGTTTCCTGTGTTGTACAACAAATTTCACTGAACCTGTAATATCTACACCTCTCTGTCTAAAGCATCTGATTTTGTCATACATTTTGGGTGTCAGGTTTACATTCCAACGTTAGTAAACTGATCTACAGATTTCACAGTCAATTTCAGCAACCAAATGGCTTCTGTTTCTCAACTAATTTTAAAAAAAATTGGTACCAGCGTTTTATTTCATGCAAGAAGGTCAGCATAGTTTTGACCAATTACCCAAAAATATGCTAAGTATAAAGATGTCAGTACTGGAATAGATAAAAGATCTTTGCAAGGACTGAGATTGCTAGAAAGAAAATTTTCAAACAGGGAAAGAGTATCTGAGTCTATGCCCAACGGGCCGACTATGGTTCGAAAGGTCGATAGACAGATAGAACTAGAACTATAGATAGATAGAACTAGAACCATAGGTAGATAGAACTTGAACTATAGATAGAACTAGAACTATAGATAGATAGAACTAGAACCATAGGTAGATAGAACTTGAACTATAGATAGAACCAGAACTATAGATAGATAGAACTAGAACCATAGGTAGATAGAACTTGAACTATAGATAGAACCAGAACTATAGATAGATAGAACTAGAACCATAGGTAGATAGAACTTGAACTATAGATAGAACTAGAACTATAGATAGATAGAACTAGAACCATACGTAGATAGAACTTGAACTATAGATAGAACTAGAACTATAGATAGATAGAACTAGAACCATAGGTAGATAGAACTTGAACTATAGATAGAACTAGAACTATAGATAGATAGAACTAGAACCATAGGTAGATAGAACTTGAACTATAGATAGAACTAGAACTATAGATAGATAGAACTAGAACCATAGGTAGATAGAACTTGAACTATAGATAGAACTAGAACTATAGATAGATAGAGCTAGAACTATAGATAGATAGAACTAGAACTATAGATAGATAGAACTAGAACCATAGGTAGATAGAATTTGAACTATAGATAGAACTAGAACTATAGATAGAAATAGAACTATAGATAGAACTAGAACTATAGATAGATAGAACTAGAACTATAGATACATAGAACTATAGATAGAACTAGAACTATATATCCCATACAACACACTCATGATGTGACTGGGTTCCCTTTTTTCTTCCTTTACTTTTCAACATCAGTTCCCTCTGTCTTTGTGAGGCTGAGAACCCTCTTCAAGTTATTGAAAGGTGGATCTTCATTAGTTTAGTTCACTGACCTTGCTACCAACAGTTAACTAAGGGTTGCTGACTTCTGTCAACCCATGAACTTTGTCAGGGTCGCGTTCATTTAAATACGGGAGTGCCTAGTCTTATTTCTATCATACTCTACTACTGCATAATACTGTTTCTGATACAAGATGAATGACCTTCATATTTTTTCATATTAATAGTTGTTGTTTTAGTTAGTCAAAGGTCCGGTATCACTGCAAACGAATTAAAATCCATAATTGCTCAACTGACCGTGCCAGGGGAATCATCCGAATTAACATCTCATAGAAGAATCCAAATAAAGAAAGGCAGCTGCAGTCCCCATCATAGCTAATCATGTGATTAATTTTCTTTCCTAATATTTACTGTCACTGTCTGTCTTTAGAAATACAATAATAGGAAAGCCTGATCCTGTTTTAGCTTTTGAGTAGATTAAATTAGAACCAGCTAGCTAGGTCTGAGGTATTAGAATGCTAAATTAGGACCAGCTAGCTAGGTCTGAGGTATTAGAATGCTAAATTAGAACCAGCTAGCTAGGTCTGAGGTATTAGAATGCTAAATTAGAACCAGCTAGCTAGGTCTGAGGTATTAGAATGCTAAATTAGAACCAGCTAGCTAGGTCTGAGGTATTAGAATGCTAAATTAGAACCAGCCAGCAAGGTCTGAGGTATTAGAATGCTAAATTAGAACCAGCTAGCTAGGTATGAGGTATTAGAATCCTAAATTAGAACCAGCTAGCTAGGTCTGATGTACTAGAATGCTAAATTAGGACCAGTCAGCTAGGTCTGAGGCACTAGAATGTTAAATTAGAACCAGCTAGGTAGGTCTGAGGTATTAGAATGCTAAATTAGAACCAGCTAGCTAGGTCTGAGGTATTAGAATGCTAAATTAGAACCAGCTAGCTAGGTCTGAGGTACTAGAATGCTAAATTAGAACCAATCAGCTAGGCATGAGGTATTAGAATGCTAAATTAGAACCAGCTAGCTAGGTCTGATGTACTAGAATGCTAAATTAGAACCAGCTAGCTAGGTCTGAGGTATTAGAATGCTAAATTAGAACCAATCAGCTAGGTATGAGGTATTAAAATGCTAAATTAGAACCAGTCAGCTAGGTATGAGGTATTAGAATGCTAAATTAGAACCAGCTAGCTAGGTCTGATGTACTAGAATGCTAAATTAGAACCAATCAGCTAGGTATGAGGTATTAGAATGCTAAATTAGAACCAGTCAGCTAGGTATGAGGTATTAGAATGCTAAATTAGAACCAGCTAGGTAAGTCTGAGGTATTAGAATGCTAAATTAGAACCAGCTAGCTAGGTCTGAGGTACTAGAATGCTAAATTAGAACCAATCAGCTAGGTATGAGGTATTAGAATGCTAAATTAGAACCAGCTAGCTAGGTCTGAGGTACTAGAATGCTAAATTAGGACCAGTCAGCTAGGTCTGAGGCACTAGAATGTTAAATTAGAACCAGCTAGGTAGGTCTGAGGTATTAGAATGCTAAATTAGAACCAGCTAGCTAGGTCTGAGGTACTAGAATGCTAAATTAGAACCAATCAGCTAGGTATGAGGTATTAGAATGCTAAATTAGAACCAGCTAGCTAGGTCTGAGGTACTAGAATGCTAAATTAGGACCAGTCAGCTAGGTCTGAGGCACTAGAATGCTAAATTAGAACCAGCTAGTTAGGTCTGAGGTATTAGAATGCTAAATTAGAACCAGCTAGCTAGGTCTGAGGTACTAGAATGCTAAATTAGAACCAATCAGCTAGGCATGAGGTATTAGAATGCTAAATTAGAACCAGCTAGCTAGGTCTGAGGTACTAGAATGCTAAATTAGAACCAGCTAGCTAGGTCTGAGGTATTAGAATGCTAAATTAGAACCAGCTAGCTAGGTCTGAGGTACTAGAATGCTAAATTAGAACCAATCAGCTAGGTATGAGGTATTAGAATGCTAAATTAGAACCAGTCAGTAGGTATGAGGTATTAGAATGCTAAATTAGAACCAGCTAGCTAGGTCTGAGGTATTCATCATCATCATGTGCCATACGCGTTGGCGTGGGCGATCATGTCCTTCTACAATCTTCTATCTACAGTGCATCGTATCAGTTCTGTTGTTAACTGTTTTCCATGCCATGACACCGAACTATCCAGTATTTTCTCTCTTTGTCGTCCGCGATCTCTCTTTCCTTTTATTTTGCCAGTTCTAACCAAGTATTCCAACTTCCCTCTTCTCATTATGTGCCCGAAAAATGTTGATTGCTTTTATCTGATGTTTTTTAAAAGTTCCCTTTTTGTGTTGGGCTCTTTGAGAATTTCCTCATTGGTCTTTTTAGCTGTCCAGGGAACTTTCAACCTTCTTCTGAGAAATTCCATCTCTGTGGCCTCCAATCGTCTTTTCATGTGTTTGTCTACTGTCTATGACTCGCTTCCATAGGTCAGAATTGGTTCTATATAGCACCCATAAACTCTCTTTCTCATTTCTATTGACATAGATTTGTTGCATAAGATATTTTTCATTTTCTGAAATGCTATTTTGGCCTGAGCTATTCTGCTTTTTTATTTCCGTGGTGCATCTTCCATCCGATGTTATTATTGTGCCCAAGTATTTGACGCGTTGCACATGTTTCAAATTTGTCCAGTTTATTTTTATGCTGCATGCTGGTGATGATTGTTTCTTCGATATGACCATTACTTCTGTTTTCTTACTGTTCAGACTGAGACCTTTCTTGATGCTTTCTTTTACTATTATGTCTATCATTTCTTGAAGTTCATTCTATGTCTCTGCTCTTAAGACTGTGCCATCCGCATATCGCAAATTATTTATGTTGTGACCATTGACTTCAATTCCTTTTTTGTCTACTATTGATCTCATAATATGTTCGCTGTAAAGTGAAAACAAAATCCGGCGACAGAACACAGCCTTGTCTGATTCCTTGTTTAATAAGTTGAAATTGTCCTATTTGGTTGTTAATTCGTATTGCTGTTGTTTGTTGCCAGTACATGTTTTTTATGATTCGCAGATCCTTGCCATCAATGTTTGATTTCTCCAGTATATTGATTATTTCCACATGCTTTACTTTGTCAAATGCTTTTGTGTAGTCTATAAAGCACATATATAGATCTTTCTTTACCTCTATAGATCTTTCTATCAATGTTCTTAAGATGTATATTGCATTATTGGTGCCCTTTCCCTCCACAAACCCACATTGTTACTCACTTATTTCTGGTTTTATTTTGTTTCTTACACGTCTCATGATGATTCTTATATAAATATTTTCGTCATATGGCTCATGAGACTAATAGTGCGATGGTTTTCACAATCAGTGGCGCCTGACTTCTTCGGTGTGGCTACAAAGATAGATTTTAATAGATCTTTGGGTATGTGTCCAGTGTTGTATATGTCATTGAGTAGTTTTGTTATGACTTGTACTCCCAGCTCTCCTAATGCATTTATCTCTTCGATTGTTATATTGTCGGGACCTGGAGCTTTGCCTCTATTCATGTGTTGAATTGTGTCCTCCACTGCACTCTGCAAAATTGGTGGTCCTGTGTCTTTGTTTGAATTGTTTAACTCTAGTCTTTCATCATCATAGAGTTGACTGATATATTCTGTCCATCTTTCTATTGTCTTCTACTGTGCCATTATTATATTTCCTTTCTTTGACTTTACACATCCTGAAACTTTGACTTCTTTTCTACCTGTTAATTCATTTAACTGATTGTGCATATATTTTGAGTCTTTCTTTTTTTGTTTTTCCATTTCTTCACATTTCTGTTTTAACCATCCTTCCTTTGCTTCTCTGCATTTGTTCTGGATCTCTTTGTGCAATATTTTGTATGTCCGTTCTTCCTTCTTATGTTTTCTTCTTTCATCCATTAGTTGTAATATTTCTTCTGTCATCCATTTCTTTTTGCTGATTCTTTTGGTCACTGGTATTACTTCTTTTGATGTTTGTTGATTTGATTGTTTGAGCATTTCCCATTGCACCTCGATGTCCTGTATTTTCTCAATAGCATTATATCTATTTTGTACTATCATGCCATACTTATCACTCATCTGTTTATCTACTCTAAGTATATCTAGTTCTAATTTTATATTTATTGGGGATTTCTGTGCCACCCGCAGTTTTTATTCTTATCTTTCCAACTACTGGTACATGGTCACTATTGCAATCTGCTCCTGATCTTGTTTTAACCGATGTTAGCCCATTCCTGAATCTTCTCTGTACTAGTATAAAATCAATTTGATTGTGTACTATTTTGTCTGGGCTTTGCCATGTCCATAGTCGCCTAGGGTGTTGTTTGAACCAGGTGTTACCTATAATCATTTCATGTGTCTTTGCCCGACCTATCAATCTATCCCCTCTGTCAATCGTCTCTCCAAGGTCATGCCCCCCCCCCGGCAAATTTTGCACTTTAGCTGTTCCTACCTTTGCATTGAAATCCCCTAATATAATAGTTATTTCTTGGGATTTACACTGTTCCATGGTCATCTCTAGCTCATTGTAAAAAGTGTCAATGTCTTCTTCTTCGCTATTACTTGTTGGTGCATAAGCTTGAATTATGTTGATATCAATTGGTCTACCTCTCAATTTTACTAGCAGAATTCTGTCTGATACTGGCCAAAATCCTTTCACTGTTTTGCTTCTTTCTCTATCTAACATGATGCCTACACCTCTTTCGTGTGTGATTCCCCCAGAGGTATTAAAATGCTAAATTAGAACCAGCCACCTAGGTCTGAGGTACTAGAATGCTAAATTATTCACAGTTATCACTTAAAAGATATCGAGCTTTATTATTATAGGGGAGAAAACTGATTTTAGTTTAGAGATGTGTGCTTTTTAGTTTAGTTATTCCTCTTAGTTCATATTACAAATGGGGCACCAATTGTTAGTGTTTAATATCGACGCCGTAGTCTTGTGTCTTTTTTTTTTGTGTGCTTCCTGTAGAAGGCTTTTTTGCTGAAACATTGACATTATCTTGTTTTTTTTCCTATATTCTTCTTCTCTCCTTCCACATTTGCCTCTCAGCGTCGAGGGAAGAGTGTGTATTTAGTTATTCTCAGTGCTGGGATGTCTGCGGGTGTTCTGCACAAGCAGGAGATCAGAATATGGACGGCTACCTCAATGTGGTCATAAGTTAACGACTACATCTACCCTAAAATACTGTGGTCAAGGTATGGTTCATAGCGATAAATTCATGCCGCCTAATTTTACCCAAATGTTGTATGACAGATATACAACCACTAGTTTAAAGCAAAGATAGCGATACATACTGAGTCGTTGCACAGATGTGATATGTTTCAGTCACAAGATAGGCAACACATCCTGAGTCGTTGCACAAATGTGATATGTTTCAGTCACAAGATAGCAACACATCCTGAGTCGTTGCACAAATGTGATATGTTTCAGTCACAGGATAGCAACACATCCTGAGTCGTTGCACAAATGTGATATGTTTCAGTCACAAGATAGCAATACATCCTGAATCGTTGCACAAATGTGATATGTTTCAGTCACAAGATAGCAATACATCCTGAATCGTTGCACAAATGTGATATGTTTCAGTTACAAGATAGCAACACATCCTGAATCGTTGCACAGATGTGATATATTTCAGTCACAAGATAGCAACACATCCTGAATCGTTGCACAAATGTGATATGTTTCAGTCACAAGATAGCAACACATCCTGAATCGTTGCACAGATGTGATATATTTCAGTCACAAGATAGCAACACATCCTGAATCGTTGCACAAATGTGATATGTTTCAGTCACAAGATAGCAACACATCCTGAGTCGTTGCACAAGTGTGATATGTTTCAGTCACAAGTTGGACGTGTAATTTGTCTCTGACTGTACCTAGGTCAACATCATCATGTGCCATACCGGGTGGCGTAGGCGATCATGTCCTTTCACAATCTTCTATCTACCGTCCATAGTATCAGTTCTGTTTGTTGACTGTTTTTCCATGCAATGACACCAAGCTATCCTGTATTTTCTCTGTTTGTCGTCCACGATATCTCTTTCCCTGTATTTTGCCAGTTGTAATCAAGTTGGTTGTGGAAATCAAAACTCATTAGCACAAACACAAAACTTAGGCTATTCAAATCAAATGTACTATCAACCCTTACATATGCGTGTGAAAGCTGGAAAACAACAAGAGATATAGAAACAAAGTTGAACGCATTCGAAAATAAATGTCTAAGGAAAATACTTGGTATAGAATGGAACGAATTCAAAACAAACGAGGAAATTAGAGAAATCGCCAATCAACCACTAATATCTTCAGTAATAAAGAAAAGACGATGGTCATACGTTGGACATGTGATGAGAAGAGATAATAATCGAATAGCAAAGCAAGCCCTCATATGGGAAACAACAGGTAAAAGAAAAAGAGGAAGACCCAGGAGACACTGAGAAGAACATTGATGAGAGAGGCAAGAGCAGCAGGAATCGGCTCCCTCAATGAGATAGAACTGCTTGCACAGAACAGAGACAGATGGCGAGATTTGATAAAATATCTTTAAAAGAAAACTGCTAGAACAAAAATTCATATAGGAGAAGGTGTATCTTGGTCTACGCCCTATGGGCCGGTTACGGCTCGAAAGGTCAATAGATAGATAGATAGAATCAAGTTCAACTTTCCTCTTCTCATGATGTGTCCGGAAAATATTGATTGTTTCTTTCTGATGTTTCTTAGTAGCTCCTTTTTGTGTTGGCCTCTTTGAGAATTTCCTTTTTGGTCTTTTTAGCTGTCTACCTAAATACATTACAGTAATGAATTTTGATTCCTCTCCAACAACAGTTAATGCTTGCATATTCAGTAATAAGACATGCATTTATACAGATGTGCTAATGGTAATATTTTAAGATGTACAACTTTATTTTATTGTCAAACATCTACTCAATTTTACTGTAGCATGATGATCTGACAGATCTGCTACAGATCGCCCGTGCGCTGCCGGGGCCCGAAAGGGGAGTAAAGAATAGTGGCGCTGTACTCTACCAGGCATGTTCGTAAGAGGTATGTTTACAGCACTCGGAAAAAATGACAAATAATCAACAACAGAAAAAAATATGGACCAAGGCAGGATCGAACCCGTACTCGGCGCTGTGCCACACGGCGGTATTAAGCATGTGCCGCTTTACTTTCCCAGAAAAAAAAAAAAAATCCGGTACCAATTTAAGGCTGGGTGAACCCGGAAAGCGTCGGTTGGGATAGAACGCTACCTCTTGTCCTTTGTAGTCCAGTTCACTAACCACTGAGCTATCGCGACTCTCATTTGTGTTTAGAGTGATGAGTAATCCACGTTTCAAATTGGTTGAGAACAAATACTTAAGCAGGAAAAAGAAAGAGTTAATATTTGGTTACAAATTATTGTCTACTTCACGTTGACATCTTGATTGGTATATTTTCGCAATTCTCATGTGTGGAAGCTCTTCGTCGTCTTCTTCTCCTCTTCTTGTTCATCCAGCTTTTCCGCATTCATCGGCAATCCGTTACAGAATGTTCAGTTGGCGTAGATGTGTTGTGATGTGGTTTACAGCAAATGACGATATTAGCACCTTCCGACCCGTCACATTCTTCATCAGCTTGGCATCTTTGAGTACCGGGTCGCCTTGACTCTTGATCCCCGCTTGTTTGGTTAAAAGAGCTAGTTTGTTTACATCCAACTATAGATTTACTCAGGCCTGCGAGCTGAGAAGGAATTCCCAGAAAACCTCCAATTAGTGTTACGTCTTCAGCTTCTAAGCAAGCAGGGTTGGTTGGTTGTGAGTAGAGTGACGTCAGTCGTCTATAATTACTAAAACTGTAAACGTCACGCTAGTTGGAAGGTAATCCGGTTTTATTTTCTACTCACGGGCCTTAGTAAATATAAAATTGGCTGTGGTTTGTTCATAAACGAGCCTGAGTGCAGAAAGGGAAACCCCGAAGAACCCCCAGTAGCGTGACGTTTTCAGTTGTATGAGCAGGGGTAGTCGCGGCCTGAATGACGTTCGCCGTCTATAGCTCGCATAGATCACGCTAGTGGAGGTTTTCAGGGGTTTCCCTTTCTGTGCTCAGGCCTATCTGAAGTAGACTATGGTGTGTTACCAGGGACACTACGACGAGATGGAAGCAGTGGCCATTTACATGAGCAGACGTTGTTCGTTTCTTGTAACATATAAACGTTGTGTGCGCGTAACGGGTTCAGCGAGTTTGATTAAACACTTAACGGAGTTCTGAATGTAATAAAGATGATAGCATGGCGTCATGGCATGGCAAACTGTCAACAACAGAATTAATACGATGCATGGTGGATAGAAGATTGTGGAAGGACACGATCGCCTACGCCAAACTGTATGGCACATGATGATGATGGAGTTCTGAATCATTGCACAGACGTTTGTTTTCATCACAAAGTGGCGTTTTAGCTCTAATCTTGCACATTGTCACCATTTATTGATGAAGAAAATCTGAGTCTAGTACATTCCCCTCGATCTCTTGGATAGAAAAAAAATATGAGTACCTCCGAAGACGAACTTATCTGCCTGTGCGGCGAGGGACCCATGTGCACACGGCTGCCAGGGAAAAACAGATTAACACGTAAAAAATGCAGTTCCTAGTCTCTAGAGACTTTGTCATAGGTAAAAAGCTGGCAAAAGTAAAGAAAGTAAAGTACCCCCGTCACGTCAAGTGGCGTATAGGGAAATATGGTGTTAGTGACCCGTCACGCCAAGTAGCGTATAGGGAAATATGGTGTTAACAGTTAGTGACCCTATATTTTACAGACCTTCAGCACATGATTTTTGGGGTAATGTGGTCGGTATTACGCCCGTGCTGCTTTACTTTCCCAGAAAAAAAAATCCGGTACCCATTTAAGGCTGGGTGAACCCGGAAGCCGTCGGTTGGGATCGAACCCTACCCCATGTCCTTTGTAGTCCAGTTCACTAACCACTGAGCTATCGCGGCTCTTAAAAAGCTGGCAAACGAAAAAAAAAAAAAAAAAAAAAAATTTCCCATCATTCTTAAAACTGATATTTTATTAAAGCGGTTTCAATTTATGACACCAGATACAAAAAAAAGTGAAGAAATAAAAAAATAGCTACCATAAATATTGTTGTATGAATGTTATTTTAGTAGTATAATACTTGCAACAAAAACATCACAAATTGGCACATTTGAGAGTTTCGGGGATGAAATATTCAGTTTCTAATCACACAAGTTTATAAATGTTAAGATACAGATTCTTCTAAACTTAATTGGCATCTGCAACAGTCAAAAACATTGTGTATTATCTTCCTGGGAGCCGCGAAAGCTCAGTGGTTTATGAACTGGACTACAAAGGACAAGAGATCGGGTTCAATCCTGATCGACAGCTTCCAGGTTCACCCAGCCTTTAATGGGAACCTGATTTTTTTCTGGGAAAGTAAAGCGGCACGGGCGTAATACCGACCACATTACCCCAAAAATCATGTGCCGAAGGTCTGTAAAAAGTATGGTCACTAATGGCACGGGCGTAACACCGACTGTAAAAAGTATGGTCACTAATGGCACGGGCGTAATACCGACCACATTACCCCAAAAATCATGTGCCGAAGGTCTGTAAAAAGTATGGTCACTAATGGCACGAGCGTAATACCGACTGTAAAAAGTATGGTCACTAACACCATGGTCCATATGCGCCATATTCCGTATACACCATATTTCCTATGCACCATATTCCCTATAAACCATATTCCCTATACACCATATTCCATATACACCATATTCCCTATACGCCATATTCCCTATACTCGATATTCCATATACACCATATTCCCTATACACCATATTTCCTATACGCCATATTCTCTATACGTTATATTCCCTATACACCATATGCCCTATACACCATATTCCATATACACCATATTCCCTATACGTTATATTCCCTATACGCCATATTCCCAATACGCCACTTGGCATGACGGGGCTCTTTACTTTACTTTAATTATCTTCCTATAAAGACACACATGAGCAAATATACTAAAGTGTCACTGACAAGCAGCCCTGATTATTAATGATTGATTTAGTTAAAGGGAATTTGTGATGCGACCAGTCGTTATTTTGTGTATAAATAAAACTGTTGTGCTTTAAAGTAGAATCGGACAAGGTGACATGCGCCATACACATATCCTCTATCGTATGGCTCTCTGCCCGTGTACGGTTTACAGTTTTTACCGCCCCCCCCCCGCCCCCGGGGCCACACTCCGTGTTTTGGATGCAAAGAAAGAACGAAGAAACAGCACCAGTCTAGCCACGTGTGACAAGTGCGGTGTTAGTCTCCCATGCTGAATTAACTTTCTCTAATTTAACATATTTAATTATGTTAAAAAATCGCACCTGTATGGCGCAACACCACGCTACAAGCACAATATAAATAAGACATATAACGAGACGTGGGGAAATGCCGAAACAAATGACTTTAAAATGCAAATATTATGCTAATCAACACAGTTGAATTAATTCGCATGTTTATCCAGGGTACTTTATCGGAGAAAAAAATATTGTGAACATGATATTTTCCGATATTATATGAACTTTGACCTTAATATAGTTTCACACGCAAGCAACCTGCATAAATTGTTGGGCGTAAAAAAAAAAAAAGAAAGAAAAGAAATGCATAACGAAAGCCCGGTGTAATTCTGTTATACATAACAGCAGCTTCAAAAGCTTAAATCCAATACACAAGCCGACCATAATGTTAATACTTAATACAAACAGATTCAAAGATAACTTTCAACCAAGGCAAGTGGAGCGAGAGTAATTCTATAGCGACGTATAATTCGTTACATAAAAAAAAGTGTTTACTTGTGAATTCCAGAATTACTGGACCACAGAGTAGGATCAGCGTCGAGGCAAAAGTGTTTTCGTTCACTTCACATGAAGTTTTCGGCAGCAAATGCTTTTAAAGCAATTAGTTATCTGTGGTATGTGCATGCGTACATGCTTGTGTTTGTGACTATTTCTATCCAGAAAATGTCATTAAAAAATTATTTTGCCTCTTTTGTTTCTTGTTTTTCAAGCACATGATGTTCACGCTGACGGGCTTGGGTGATCATGCCCCTTCCATATATTTCTGCTCTTAATGTTATTTATCACCTCTTCCGTTGATCTAATTCTACGCTATTGATTGTCCATGTTTTCTCGTAATTATTTGTTCCCTTATTCCCACATTTTCAAGTTTTCCCCTCCTCGTGAAATAACCAAAGTAGATAGACTCCCTTTGTTTCTATGAATGAAAATTAATAACAAGGAAATAGTGTAACAGCTTTACGTTGGTGAGAAGCAAAACAAAAGTAGAACGACGTTTCGGTTCAATAGAGCCCTTTTTTAAAAAAGATCATCATCATCAAGTACCGGTCCTGCTGGCGTAGGTGATCATGTCTCTCCATAACTTTCGATCCCAGCAGCTATTTATCATTTCTGTTGTTGACCTTCTGCAAAGCCATTCTCTTAAGCTGTCTGGTATCTTTTCTCTTTGCCCTCTATCTCTTCGTCCCTCAATTTTTCCAGTTGTTACAATATATTCCAGTTGTTCTCTTCTCATTACATGGCCAAAAATAATGATTGTTTCTTCATAATATTGGAAATTAGCTCTCTTTTTGCTTTGACCTTTCTCAGAACATCTTCATTACTCTTCTTAGCTGTCCATGGTACTCTCAACACTCTTCTGTAAAACCACATTTCTACAGACTCCAATGATTTTCTTGTCTGTTGTCCTATTGTCCATGATTCGCATCCATATGTTAAGACTGGCTCTACGTAACATTTATGAACTCTTTTTCTTGTTTCTGTTGTCAAAGATGGATTGCATAGTATCTTCCTCATTTTCTGGAAAGCTGCTTTTGCCTGAGCCATTCTGCATCTCACCACTTTTGTACATCTTCCGTCTGAGGTTAACAAAGCTCCCAAATATTTAAATTCATTTACCTGTTTGAGGACTTCAGGTCTCCAAGATGGCGGCTCTAGTCCACGACCTCTCGATCGCTGCAGAAAGTTCATCCAGTATCTCGCACTTTTCTGCGTTAAAGTCAAAATGATGATATACTTAATACATCTGTGCCGCTAAAGCGAGGTCGTAGGCCGACAACAGTCCGTTTTTGACAAATCAAGTGTGAATGAGACCTTCCACCGTCCAGACTTGATCTGCGCTTTACGTAACATCGGTGCTGTTCATGACCGTTGTTGGAATTCCTTGACGCATGTTATTTCCATGTTACTCATTAATGTAAACTACTTCGTCAGCCGCAGTTTTGTCTCTTTGTGGAATTTGCTTCATGTTTTGTTCGTCGTAGGCTACTTACACTAGAGTAATCAGAAATCTAAAGGGAGCTAGATTATGTGTTCGACATTGTTGTGTGCTACGCCATCGTAATGGTTCCCTAGACCGGCCGAGCGCTAATCTTACGGTCTGCTGTTTGATGTGCGACGGGGATAATTTGACGACTAACTGTGTGTCTATATGTTCGGAATTGGAGTCAACAACGATGGCCTAACATCATCAAGTGCTACGACGATCATCATTTCAAGAGGACGTGAATTACCGGTATATGGGGATAGGCGGCGGGAACAAATGAAGGCTATGCATGAAAAGTGCTCCATATTGCAGTTTCCTCATATTCCAAGTCGCATGTCTGTGTTAGTCACCTCTAGTGACTCGGGCAGATGGTGCTCGTAAGCCTGGGAGGACCAACCATCTAAGGGCAGAATCCCCCTACAGAAAAGATCATCTGCTGCCTTGCAGGAAGATTGGGGACAATCAAAGGCTAAATAAAGCACACCTGAACAAAATGCTGACTGAAATCGGATGCACTGGGCCACTGGCGCAGAACACAGCGCAACGTTTTAACAGGTATTCAAGCGGAGTAGATCTAACAGGCTTAAACAGACAGCTGTCTTCGTGTGAGAGTCTGGAGTCCTACTCTGATTGAGTCCTGATCGCAGAGAGAGAGAGAGAGAGAGAGAGAGAGAGAGAGAGAGAGAGAGAGAGAAAGAGATTTACCCGTTTTAATATTGTTCCACTTGTCTTTATTTTGCACTGCGGTGATGTCTTTTTCTTTGTTGTTACCATTACCTCTGTCTTTTTGCTATTAAGGCTGAGTCTTTTATTTTTGCTTTCTTTCACTATAATGTCCAACATTTCTTGTAACTCATTTTCACTTTTAGCGATTAATGCTGTATCATCAGCATACCTTAGATTATTTATATTATGACCTCCAAATGTTATTCCAGGCATGCCCCTTATGGATCTTAAAAAAATCTCACTAAAAATATTAAACAAATCTGATGACAGCACACAACCTTGTCTAACACCCAGTTTTATTTGTTGAAACATTCCCAATTGGTTTCCAGTTCTTATGGCCGCTGTTTGTTGCAAGTACATGTTCTTTATTATTCTTAGATCTTTGCTGTTTACGTTTATGCTTTCTAAAATTAGGATTATTTCTTGGTGCTTTACTTTGTCAAATGCCTTGGTGTAATCTATGAAACATAGGTATGTAGCGGGCATCGTAGCGGGGTTCGTAGTTGTAGCGTTGACCCGATCCGGTACACTCAGGTTCGGTTCTGGTCCCCTTCACCTCGCCGGTTAGCACGTGAGATCACTCACCTGCCGCCGACCACAAAACAACTACCCAGCATGAATTGAACACCAAGGGTAACACAATGAATAGTTTATTATTGTACTGACCATTTTCACCATCATTCCACAAGATTTACTTCATGATCTTTTTAATAATGTCCGTGACCTATACTATTCTACGCCGTTAATTTTGGTGCCACGACTACACAATCGATACTCTTCACTCTGCCCCTTAACAAGTTATACAACACAGTCCAGATATGGCTATAGCTCAGCCTCTACTTGAGTGATCCATTAATATGCAAAAACTGCCTCTTCATAAGACCACGATAATCATTGCATATATTGTCTCTGATATAACTCACAATCGGTCTCTATGTTAGTAACATATCAATATGAAAAATGTCTCTTCACAAGACCACGATAATCATTGCATATATCTAAATAATTGTCCCTTCACAAGACCACGATAATCGTTGCAGATATGTAATAAATGTCTCTTCACAAGACTACTATTATCATTGCATATATGAATACATTTCCATTCACAAGACCACGATAATCCTTGCATATAATGCCTCTGATATGGCTTACAATCAGCCACTATGTTAGTAACATATCAATATGAATAATGTCTCTTCACACGACCACTTAACTGACTTGGTAACGATGTCACAACTGTCCCAGCTTTTTCTTCTGCCGTTACCAACTGACCCTTGCTCACAACCGTCTCTGCTTGTTCTCCTGCCGTTACTAACTGTCTCTTGTTCACAACTGTCCCAGCTTTTTTCTCCTGCCGTTACTAACTGTCTCTTGCTCACAACTGTCCCAGCTTGTTCTCCTACCGTTACTAACTGTCTCTTGCTCACAACTGTCCCAGCTTTTTCTCCTGCCGTTACTAACTGTCTCTTGCTCACAACCGTCTCCGCTTGTTCTCCTGCCGTTACTAACTGTCTCTTGCTCACAACCGTCCCCGCTTGTTCTCCTACCGTTACTAACTGTCTCTTGTTCACAATTGTCCCAGCTTTTTTCTCCTACCGTTACTAACTGTCTCTTGCTCACAACCGTCTCCGCTTGTTCTCCTGCCGTTACTAACTGACTCTTGCTCACAACCGTCTCCGCTTGTTCTCCTGCCGTTACCAACTGACCCTTGCTCACAACTGTCCCAGCTTTTTTCTCCTGCCGTTACTAACTGACCCTTGCTCACAACTGTCCCAGCTTTTTTCTCCTGCCGTTACTAACTGTCTCTTGTTCACAACTGTCCCAGCTTTTTTCTCCTACCGTTACTAACTGTCTCTTGCTCACAACCGTCTCCGCTTGTTCTCCTGCCGTTACCAACTGACCCTTGCTCACAACCGTCTCCGCTTGTTCTCCTGCCGTTACCAACTGACTCTTGCTCACAACCGTCTCCGCTTGTTCTCCTGCCGTTACCAACTGACCCTTGCTCACAACCGTCTCCGCTTGTTCTCCTGCCGTTACCAACTGACTCTTGCTCACAACTGTCTCCGCTTGTTCTCCTGCCGTTACCAACTGACTCTTGCTCACAACTGTCTCCGCTTGTTCTCCTGCCGTTATCAACTGACTCTTGCTCACAACCGTCTCCGCTTGTTCTCCTGCCGTTACTAACTGACTCTTGCTCACGTCACAATCTTCCTGCCGTTTTTATTCGGTGCATCATTGCACAAACTGTTTCAGTTTTCTCTCTGTTGCGAGCTGTGCAACTTCTTACCAACCTCCTTGCCTCTCCTTGTTACATCCTTGTCTCACTCTCTCTACTTCAGGTATAGATCTGTTTTCACCTCTATGGCTCTTTCTACTAAAGATCTTATGATATAAATGGCATTGTTTGTTCCTTTATCTCTAACAAAACCACACTGTTCATCGCTAATTTCTGGACTGATTTTGTTTCGCACTCTTCGCATGATGATTCTTAGTAATATCTTAGTCATATGACTCATAAGGCTTATTGTGCGATGATCATCGCATTCAATCGCACCTGATTTCTTTGGTAGGGCTATGAATATTGATTTGAGCATGTCGTCTGGTATGGGGCCTCGGTAGCCGAGTTGGGAAAACCACCAGACTGGACTACTGACGTTCGGACAACCCGTGTTCGATTCCCGCTGGGAGCAGAGTAAATTGTACTCGTGGTTGGAATAAAAAATACCCCCACGGTCGACCCAGCCGTTCGCAGAAATGGGTACCAAGGTATTACCCTGGGAAGGTGAGGAATGTTGCCTCGCATCTGAGTTTCGATGCTTGAGGCGACACTATACAGAACTTTCCGAACATTTCTGGATAGGCGACCGAGCACATATGGGTGTAGACTCGCGTGCTAAGACGCCGGTTCAAGTCTCGTACTTTACCTTACCTTACCTATATACGCTGTTGTAGATATCATTCAATATTTTGTTATTATTCCTATTCCAAAATCACCCATGGCTTCAATCTCTTCTTTGGTTATATTATCTGGTCCAGGAGCTTTGCTTGCTTTCATATTGCGCAAAGCGTCTTCCACTTCTTCTTTGAGCATTTCTGGTCCTTCCCCATTAACCTTAATATTTACTTCTGTTCGTTCATCATAATAAAGATCTTTAATGTATTCTGTCCATCGTCCCTTATGTTTTCTTGATCAATCAACAGGTCTCCTCTCTTTGATCTTAGACATCCAGTTTTTGATTGCGTTTTTCTTCCTGTTAATTCCTCAATTTGTTTGCATGTAGCTTTAGCATCTTCTTTTTGTTGCATTTCAATCTCTTTGCATCTCTCTTTTAGCCATGCTTCTTTTGCTTCATTGCATTTTACTACACTTTCTTTATTTAATCTCTTATACTCATCTTTATTTTCTTTATTTCTTCTTCTTGTATCCATTAGCTGCAAAATGTCATCTATCATCCATTTCTTTCTTGAATTTGTCCTCACTGGTGGTATGAACTCTTTTGATGATTATTGCATTGATTCTTTTAGCATTTCCCACTGTTCATCAATGCTTTGTATCTTCTCTATTGCATTGTACCGGTTCTGAATTGTGATTTTATATTCAAAATATTGATATTTAAAAAGATAGTCTAGTATATTATCGCCGTGTCATTAGATTTATGTGTTTATCCTTAAATGTTTTGTTGTTGTTTTTTATGAGGCCCTAAACTGCACGAGTAGCATGACGATGGAGGTGATGGCAGTGACCAGGACATTCATCTGGTTGGAGCCACAAGACTACACCCAAGCTTGTATACTGAGTGATTCCAGGAGCATGATAAAAAAAGTGGGAGCGGGCTCTGTACGGATGACGTCATGGGACGCACCAAGATGGACGCTTGTTTGCGTTCGAGCCATGATGTAAACAATGTTGACTTTGCTTGTCTCCAACGGTTTGTCTCATTTTATTAGAGAACATCACGCTATCTGTTATCACAGCGGGTTGGCAGATTTTTTAGAAATGCAATCACGGGTTTGATAATAAATGTTTGTACACAGTTCGTTAACCATCGCTGTAGATCAAGTCTTTATTCTGCTGGCTTCGTTCGCGGCCTTGGAAGCTGATGACCTAACTTGTGCAGACGGTTGGTTTGGGGCAAATTGTACGTTACAATGTCACTGCTATAATGACTCAGTTTGTGACAAAACTACAAGGACATGCCCAAACAATGACAGTTGTCAGCACGAATATTTCGGACCCCAGTGTCAGTACTTGGATCTCGTGTACAAATACGCCCAAAATCTGAACCTACTTTCCTGTTTGATAACAACGACACATGTAATCCGGACACAAATTCTACATCAGCTGAGGCAACTCTCAATCAATCTTTGCCGTTCTCCTGGTTTAGGATTTATGCGAATGACTTAACCCATCCGGATAGCTTCACGGTTAAACTAAATGGTTATTCCTCATGTAACAATGAATCAAGGTTTGTAGTTAGCACGAGATTGATGTCTTTTGCTCTGGGGCTGGTCTGATCAACACGTTACGGATTGAAGGGGCGATAGTTGCAAATATCTGCTCCATCTACATTGGCGGAGGTAGGAATGTGGGGCTCAAACAGAACACAAACCAGACCGACACATTTAATGCTTGTTATACAGGAGACGGATGTGGACTAGAGGCCGCAGTTAATGGCAAAACAAAGACCATTCTCTATGACAATGACTGCACACACACACACACACACACACACACACACACACACACACACACACACACACACACACACACACACACACACACACACACACACACACACACACACACACACACACACACACACATTGAGCAGCGGATCCAATCCTGTTTACTGGTATCTGAAGTTTGCCACACTCATCATGCATTCTAGTGTTCCATTATAGAGACTACGTTTAGAGGATTTGTGATACGTTTTGGACTTAGATGTATACTAGTTGAAAGAAGTCCAACTGTGTAACTAGAGCCGAGTCAAGATACTAGTTCCTCAGAATCACCGGATAGAGACATGCAGATATTAACAAAGAACACTATACGATCCACGAAGTTAACCATGATAACCATGGCCGGTCGGCTATGTCAGGTAACGACAGTTTTTATAAGAGAATATATGAAACCTGTTGAGTGAATCAGAGACATTGTCAACCCATTGTAAAACAGGTGGATATCATCAATAAAGACTTTGTTTATACTTTTTTCGAAAATGAAGATGAGTTATGTGTGTGTCAATGAAAGAACAAGTAGTTAGAAAAAGCCTGTCAGAATCACAACTAACTAACAACAACAACAATCAGAAGTACTGCCACAACTGGTCCCCCCATGAAGTGACCAGTTCACGCCGCTGGTCCCTCTATAAAGGGATCAGTTCACCCCCACTGGTCCCCCTATAAAGTGACCACTTCACACTACTGGTCCTTCATGTAAAGTGACCAGCTCATGCCACTGGTCCCCCTATAAACAGACCACTTCATACCACTGGTCCTCCTCATCAAGGCCAGCTCCTTGTCGTGGGGATTTAACAGTCACCAGGGGCTGAAAACCAAGACTGGTCAGGCATTCCTACAACCGAGCAAGACCACAGTCTGCTCTAGCAAGTTTAAGTGCTGAAGTCGGAGGCAACCAGCCAAAAGGCGCACTACAACAATCAGGATGCCACGCACTCACGCCAATGGGAAGTATGTCTATAACCGCAAATCGATATGGCACTCGCCCTGTGATGAAAATCCATTGGCCCATAGATACAACAATACAGACAAAACTATATGGGCCACTGCAAGAATTACAAAAGACAGTAACATTTATACAGGAAACGACATTGTAGATATAGAAAATAATTCGGGCGAAAGATAGATAGATAGATACCACTCGTCCCCCAATGAAGTGACCAGTTCACGCCGCTGGTCCCCCTGTTCACGCATTAATTCACACACAATCGCGCGCATACACAAACACACCTCCCAATGAGTAGCGATTTGCTCAAAATAAGCCAGTTGTTGTTATTGATTATTACAGGCACGACATATGACGGTACAGGCTTAACGTGTTTGTGTTTTAATATGTGGGCGTTTGATGACGTAGGCCTCGATGGCTGATGCTATCTTGTCGCGATGAAAGGGCATCGAGTAGATTGCTTTGGACTGAGCTTTATTCATTTGCTGCTGCTGCTAATTTATTAGACCTTATCTTCAATAATAAGGGTTAGTGGAGTAGAGTTATCCCCTACCAAAGGAAGAGTAAGACGTTTCCTTTCCTCCGCTAGTCTTCGGGACACCCTTGGGCAAGGTGGAGCTTCCGTTTAGCTCCCCTATCAGGGTTATGTGAAGTCATTGGAGCAGGTGGTGTTGTGGTTGCAGCTTATGGGCCTCTCTCAGTGATAGCAGGCAGAGGATCTCTGTTGTAGTGACAATGGCTGCGATCTCCGACTAGTACAGTCACTGCCAAGAAAGAAAGGAATGGAAAACTACCTTCTTTTATTGCCAAGCAAAATTATGTGAAAATACAATTTAATATCTACAGCTAATGACGTTAATGGGAGTCCAAATCTTTTCTAGTAAGGAACGTCATGTGCTACAGGTGATACTCGATCGTCACCAAGCTACTGTATTCAAAATAAAAAAATAAAGAGACACTAGCAATAGGAACTCGGAACATTAGATCAGCATTCCTGGTTAGCAAGCTAGAAAACATCAGCCAAGAAATGAAGAGAATAAAATTGAACATCTTGGGACTGTGAAATGAGATGGAAAGGAGCAGGATTATTACAACGCGACAGTGGAAATGTAATTTACTCTGGGGGAACCACACACGAAAGAGGAGTAGGCATCATGTTAGATAGAGAAAAACGCCAAACAGCGAAAGGATTTTGACCAGTATCAGATAGAATTCTGCTGGTAAAACTAAGAGGTAGACTAATGGATATCAACATAAATCAAGCTTATGCACCAACAAATAATAGCGAAGAAGAAGACATTGACACGTTTTACAACGAGCTAGACAAGACTATGGGAACATGTAAATCCCAAGAAAAAACTATAATATTAGGGGATTTCAATGCAAAGATAGGAACAGCTAAAGTGCAAAATGTGAGTGGAGGACATGGCCTGGAAGAGACAAATGACAGATGGGACAGTTTGATAGATTGGGCAAAGACACATGAAATGATTAATAGGTAACACCTGCTTCAAGCAACACCCTAGATGACTATGGACATGGCAAAGCCCAGACAACAAGTACACAATGAAATTGATTTTATACTGGTACAGAGAAGATTCATGAATGGGCTAACATCGGTTAAAACAAGGCCAGGAGCAGATTGCAATAGTGACCATGTACCAGTATTTGGAAAAATTAGAATGAAACTGCGGAAGACACAGAAATCTCCAAGAATTATTAAATTAGAACTAGACATGCTTAGCGTAGATAGACAGATGAGTAGTAAGTACAGTACGATAGTAAAAATAGATATAATGCTATTGAGAACACGATAGTACCAAATAGATATAATGCTATTGAGAACACGATAATACCAAATAGATATAATGCTATTGAGAACACGATAGTACCAAATAGATATAATGCTATTGAGAACACGATAGTACAAAATAGATATAATGCTACTGTGAAAATACAGGACATCGAGGAGCAGTGTGAAATGCTTAAACAATCGATTCAACAAACACCAAAAGAAGTAATACCAGTGACTACAAGAATCAACAAAAAGAAATGGATGACAGAAGAAATACTAGAACCAATGGACGTAAAGTCGTAAACATAAGAAAGAAAGAAGAACGGATATACAAAGTGTTGTACAAAGAGATCCAAAACAAATGCAGAGAAGCAAAGGAAGGATATTTAAAGCAGAAATGTGAGGAAATGGATAAACAACAAAAGAAAGACTATGCATAAAATGTTATCACAATCAGTTAAATGAATTAACAGGAAAAAAAGTAAAAATTTCAGGATGTGTGAAATCAAAGGAATTAAATATAATAATGGGACAGGAGAAGATAATGTAAAGATGGACAGCATATATCAGTCAACTCTATGATGATGAAAGACCAGAGCTAACAATTCAAACAAAGACACAGAACCATCAATAATGCAGAGTGAAGTGGAGGAAGCAATTGAACACATGAAAAGAGACAAAGCTCTAGGTCTCAAAATTATAACAATGGAAGAGATAAATGCATTAGGAGAACAGGGAGTACAAGTCTTAATAAAACTACTCAATGACATATATAACTCTGGACACATACCCGAAGATCTACTAAAATCTATCTTTGTAGCCATACTGAAGGAGTAAGGTGCCACTGAAGACCATCGCCATATTAGTCTCATGAGCCACATGACGAAAATATTACTAAAAATCATCATGAGACGTGTAAGCAACAAAATAAAATAAAACCAGAAATAAGTGACGAACAATGTGGATTTGTTGAAGGAAAGGGCACCAATAATGCAATATATACATCCTGAAAACATTAATAGAAAGAACCAATGAGGTAAAGAAAGATCTATATAAATGCTTTATAGACTACACAAAAGCATTTGTTAAAGTAAAGCACGTAGAAATAATCAATATGCTGGAGAAATTAAACATTGATGGCAAGGATCTGAGAATAATAAAAAAATGTACTGGCACAAACAGCAACCATAAGAATTAGAGGCCAAACAGAACAGTTCCAATATATAAAACAAGGAGTCAGACAAGGCTGTGTTCTGTCGCCGGATTTGTTTTCACTTTGCAGCGAACATATTATAAGATCAATAGTAGACAAAAAAGGATTTGAAGTCAACGGTCACAATATACAATTTGTGATATGCGGATGACACATACTTAATAGCAGAGACAGAGAATGAACTACAAGAAATGATAGACATAATAGTAGAAGAAAGCAACAAAAAAGGTCTCAGTCTGAGTAGTAAGAAAACAGGTTCTATCGATGAAACAATCATCACCATCATGCAGCATAGGAATAAACTGGACAAATCGGAAACAAGTGCAACGCGTCAAATACTTGAGCACAATATTAACATCGGATGGAAGATGCATCATAGAAATAACAAAAAAAAAAAAAAAAAAAAAAAAAAAAAAAAAAAAAAAAAAAACTGAATGGCTCAGGAATAAATAGCATTTCAGAAAATTAAATACGTCTTATGCAACAAGTCTACGTCAATAGAAGTGAGAAATAGAGTTCATCGATGCTATATAGAGCCAATTCTGACCTATGGAAGCACAACATGGACAGTAGACAAAGAAATTTAAAAAAAGATTAGAGGCCACAGTGATGGGATTTCTCAGAAGAATGTTGAAAGTTCCATAAAAGTAAAAAAGTAAAGTATCCCCGTCACGCCAAGTGGCGTATAGGGAAATATGGTGTTAGTGACCCTATATTTTACAGACCTTCAGCACATGATTTTTGGGGTAATGTGGTCAGTATTACGCCCGTGCTGATTTACGTTCCCAGAAAAAAATCTGGTACCCATTTAAGGCTGAAAGTTCCATGGACAGCTAAAAAGACCAACGAGGAAATTCTCAAAGAGGCCAACACAAAAAGGGTACTCCTAAAAACATCAGAAATAAACAATAAACATTTTTCGGGCACATCATGAGAAGGGGAAAGTTGGAATACTTGGTTGCAACTGGCAAAATACAGGGAACGTGAGATCGAGAGCGACAAGGAGAGAATATACTGGATAGTTTGGTGTCATAGGATGGGAAACAGTCAACAACAGAATTGATACCATGGATAGAAGATTGTGGAAGGACACCTCGCTAGGATCGCCTACGTCAACCGGTATGGCACCTGATGATAATGATGATATCTTTAATAAATTCAAATAAATCATTAGCGGGGCCAATATTGGTTATATTTCAATTTAACCTGTTCAGGAACGGCACTGGCGATGACAACAATTGCCTTCTCCGTTCATTACATGTTCGACACCTCTGCGGCAGGTTTTCGCATTCATTGTCAGCGTCGGAGACTCAGCCATCAGAGCTGGAGCGGATTTTGACTTCTCTGTTCTATCTTACTTTGGCAGGTTGATTATCCTGCTTCCATGTCTACCCCTCGTGGAGATGGATCTTAATACACTCAAGGTCATTAACCAAGGATGTACTGATGCTCTATTCACCTGAAAACAATTTGCAAAAAAGACGACAGAACACATTCAAAATGTGTACATAGCTTTCATTGACCAGAAAAAAAAGCATTCGATCGAGTAAACAGAGAACAACTGTACTAGATGCTGACAACATACGGTGTATGCCAACAGCTAACAAAATAGACTTAACAGCACAGGCACAAAAAGTACAGCATGAAAATCAACATCAACAAAACAGAAGTCATGAATATCGCAAAAGAGAAACAGTACATCAACATAACTATAGACGGCAGCCAACTATAACAAGTAGGGGAATTTAAATATCTAAGAAGTCTAGTAAAAGTAAAGTACCCCCGTCACGCCAAGTGGCGTGTAGGGAATATGGTGTTAGTGACCATAAATTTTACAGACCCTCGGCACATGATTTTTGGGGTAATGTGGTCGGTATTACGCCAGTGCCGCTTTACTTTCCGATAAAAAAAATCCGGTACCCATTAAAGACTGGGTGAATCGGAAGCCGTCGGTTGGGATCGAACCCTACCTCTTGTCATTTGTAGTCCAATTCACTAACCACTGAGCTATCGAAGGAATCTATAGGAAGTCTAGTAACAAACGATAATTCACAAATAGCAGATACAGACTCAAGATGCAACAAAGCTTGTTAAATAATTGAACAGGTATCACCACTATTGTCTAACAAGGAAATAAGGAAATAACTCTAGAGGCAAAAAGAGCACTATACAATACAATCTTCATCCAAACTTTGTGCTACCAATGCCAGACCTGGACCCTAGATGCAAGAACAATAAGAAAAATAACTTCTACTGAGATGAAATGTGTTAGACGAATGTTAGGAAACAGACTGAGAGATAAGATGAAAAATGAAGAACTGAAAAAACGATAAGAATAACCTCCGCCATAGAAAATATAAAGAAACAACAGATAAAATGGTTTCACCAGATGACAAGGCAGAAACATCAAAACACAACACAACGAGCCTTCAATAAACGTTGCGAGAACATCAGACCCAAGGGCCGATCACGAACAAAGATGGATTTACGGAATATTAGAAACACTAGGAAACATAACAACAGATGAGGCCAACAGAAGAGCAAAAGACCGCAAATTATATCTCCCCTTGATGCTGAAACGGGCGTAATACTGACCACATTACCCCAAAAATCATGTGCTAAAGGTCTGTAAAATATAGGGTCACTAACACCATATTTCCCTATACGCCACTTGGCGTGACGGGTCACTAACACCATATCCCCTATAAGCCACTTGGCGTGACGGGTCACCAACACCATATTTCCCTATACGCCACTTGGCGTGACGGGGGTACTTGACTTTTTTACTTGATGCTGAAAGGTACATGATGAAGGAAATAAGAAGTTATCAATTAACCAGACGCAGGCTATCCAATGGTTGGTGTGAGCTTATTAAAGCTACATCATCTCCTTTTAATGTCCATCTTTCTTTTCTAAATACATAACTAGGTGGGATTCCATGTAACGTATTTAACTATGACAACATTAACTGAACCCACCCTCACGGAACCAACCGACCCGCCTCTGCAGCCGTCGCCGCCTAGCCTAGGTCGATGTGTCGTCGTGTTTACAATGTAAGTTTACCGCAACCTTGAGCACAAACAACCTTGACATTTTCCGCGCGTAGATATTTTCATACTCAGCATAAACGATGCAGTTGTCAACGTGTCGGCCCACAAGTTTATTTTGATAAATTTATTTCCTGCGTAAATAACATAGCACGTAATTATCCGAACAACGTTTCTCATTCTTCGTTTATCTAACACATTAGTACTTCTAGTATGTTAATCGATTTGAAGGATAACTGTTTAAGTTAGAGGTCATCTATTGTTCATTGCTGCTACATCACCCCAGTATTGTATGTTGCATTGTTGTTTATTTGTTTGTTGTTCATTGCTGTTACATCACTTCTGTGTTGTATGTTGCATTGTTGTTTATTTGTTTGTTGTTCATTGCTGTTACATCACCACAGTGGCGTATGTTGCTGTTTTTGTTTATTTGTCTGTTGTTCATTGCTGCTACATCGCCTCAGTGGCCTATGTTCCTATTGTTGTTTATTTATTTGTTGCTGTTTGTTTCCGTCCGCCAGCTTGATATCTCTAACGAAGCCTCGAGGGAGTCAATTTTGTGTGAATTTCACTTGTTCCTATTTTTCACATCGGCAGCCGTGCGTTCAGGTGTCCCCTGCCATATAAGCAGAAACTCTCCTTTTTCAAAAGGTACTCTCATAGTTTTATCGTTGAGAGTTGTTACAAGTTTTAAGTAGATTTTTTTCTAATAATTTTGTCCCGGAGCGGTTATTTTTTAAATTACTGTTTTCTTTTTATTTCCACCTACTAGAGGTTCTTTAATGTGCTCGGAGTACACCAGGGACCTCATGTTTTTCGTCTTTCATGTACCAGACATCGGATCTCACTACCCAGAGAGGGCTAGACATCGGATTTCACTACCCAGAGAGGGCTAGACATCGGATTTCACTACCCAGAGAGGGCTAGACATCGGATCTCACTACCCAGAGAGGGCTAGACATCGGATCTCACTACCCAGAGAGGCTAGACATCGGATCTCACTACCCAGAGAGGTCTAGACATCGGATCTCACTACCCAGAGAGGGCTAGACATCGGATCTTACTACCCAGAGAGGGCTAGACATCGGATCTTACTACCCAGAGAGGGCTAGACATCGGATCTCACTACCCAGAGAGGTCTAGACATCGGATCTCACTACCCAGAGAGGTCTAGACATCGGATCTCACTACCCAGAGGGGGCTAGACATCGAATCTCACTACCCAGAGAGTGCTAGACATCGGATCTCACTACCCAGAGAGGGCTAGACATCGGATCTTACTACCCAGAGAGGGCTAGACATCGGATCTTACTACCCAGAGAGGGCTAGACATCGGATCTTACTACTCAGAGAGGTCTAGACATTGGATCTTACTACTCAGAGAGGGCCAGACATCGATCTTACTACCCAGAGAGGGCTAGACATCTGATCTTACTGCCCAGAGAGGGCTAGACATTGCATCTTACTACCCAGAGAGGGCTAGACATTGGATCTTACTACCCAGAGAGGGCTAGACACCGGATCTCACTAGCCATTGGCCAGGGAAAGATAAAGCCACTGATTCAACTCCCCCCCCCCCCAACCCCACTCCCCAACCACCTGTTGTGGGAACCGAATCCGGGATCTTCTTGTCCAGAGGCCGCCGCTTTACCTCTAGACCATCTAGTCCCCATCACTTCAGTAAACCCACAGTTGGTTTCAGCTGAAGATGAAAATGTGTACACAGTGATGGTTGTACATGTACCTCTCTGGTTGTGCATACACCTTGCTCACACCGACAGGCTGCTATTCCTACATGCTGGACTCTGACAGTTGTAATCTCGAGGTACTACCCTCATTGACAGCCCGGTTAGTATTCAACACACAACCGTGGATGGCCTTCAACTCTTCTCCCTTGTGCATGTCCATCATCGCTGCCACAGACACACGTGAGATCAGCCTATCGATTTTTTTTCAATTGTATTAACTCCCCATTATTTATATTCTCTTCTTCTGTGGTTATCTTTACTTATACATTTTCTCAACTTTGTTTTCGTGCATGTAATGAACGTATTGATGTGGTAATTTAATATCTTTATTTATTAAAACTAATCTAGCATCGAAGTATGACTTTATTTAGTCCCATATCTTAAAAGACAAATGTTAAGCTAGTCTGCTACTTGTCCACTTGCTTTGCTTTTCCTATGATTTTAGCGTTATGTTTAGCTTGATCCAGTTCTGACGGTTTTTCCAATGAACTGTCAAATCTGGCCATATTCTGTAGTGGAGCTCTTAAGATGTTTCACTATATGGCGATGTCTTGTTTGAAAATGTGACCAGTAATCTAGCAATATACATTTAACCTGTTATCTTATATGTAATCACTCTTTGTTGGTGGAAACAAGCCAAAACTGTGCTACGTATAGAGATGAAAATAGAAGAAACCTGTTCAGCTGTCTTGTGGCTTGCCAGGCGGTTGGTAGCAAGCAATCAAGATAGGTCAGAAGTTTATTAACATATTAGTGTCTTATGCTGGATGATGCTTTGCTGAAGAGCTTTTCTCATGGCTGAATCTGTCAATATTGGATACACAGATTCTACCGCAAAATAAACAAGATGTATTCATGGTGCCTGTCCTCGTATTTCCTCATGGTCCTTTCTCCTGCGCCTTTTGTCTTCCGAATTTGATATCAGCACTTTCTCGAAAGTTGCTGTGCCATTTTTTTTTCTCTGCGTCTACGGTCTGCAGCTAGACTTTCCCAGTTTCTTTCACTGATAGAGAATTCCTCCAAGAAAGCCCAGCAAACATCCTTATATCTCAGCACTGGTCTGTCCTTTGGTCTCTTTCCGTCCTTAAGTTCGCCATACAATATTTGTTTGGGAATACGATTGTTTGCAAATCTTCTTACATGATCCAGTCACCTCAGTCTACGACTCTTAAGTGTTGCCATGTTGTATGGGAGTATGGCTCGTTGTAAGACATTAGGGTTGGTTATTTTGACATGTCATTTGATGTTCATAATCTTTCGAAGGCAACGCACACGAAAGCTATTTAACTCTTTCTCCTGCCCTGCATAGGTAGTCCAAGTTTCAGATCCATATAGAAGTGAACTAAGCACACAACTTTGGTAAATTTGAATCTTAGTCCTGAGTGTTAATTTGTTGTTGACCCATCCTCTGTCTTTAAGTTTACCAAATGTGGAAGCTGCTATTCCGATTCGGAAATTTATTTCTACTTCAAAGGAGACAGTGGTTGTGACCATAGAACCGAGATAAGTGAATTTTCTCACATATTCAAGGGGTGTGTTATTTAATGATATAGCTGCTGAACCATGATGAAAAAAGTGAAGCAGAATATGTTATCTGAAAAACGTTATGATATTTTATCTAACGTAGGATTTTTAAACACAAAAAACGCAGGACATGATAATGTTGTTCTTGTTTTCAATACTTGATATAAGAAAGGTAAATACCTGGCCAGATGCAGGACACACACATTTACTGGTAGGACATATCCGGCGAAATCCTGACGACTTGTAACCCTGCTTGTGACTGAAACCAAGCTTATGGACTCAGTGGCAGCTCAGAACGTGACAATTCAAATGCCTTAAATGTAAAGTGGAAAGTCAAGGACCATAAAGAGTTTCAATTGCCAAACAGAACGTAACTAGTGACTGATGAGCGCATGGGACCATGCCTGCAGTATCTCTAAGCAGATCATTGTTGCCTACTTAGATCCTGCATTGATGTGATTGTTCTTCTTCTAGAATCTAATATGGATGGATAGACATCCCAACACAAAAAGTGCCGACTTGTTGGGCATTAAATCGAAGGACAGTAACCCAAAGTTTGCTGGATCAATAACCAAAAAATAAAATAGAACCAGTTCCATAAAAGGGCATTTCTATTATTTAATTTTTTTTTAGAAAGTCATTTGTGTAAGACTGAAACGAGAGGCAACAACAGCAGACATCGCCGAGATTGTGCAACTCGCCAAGTACAGGGATGTGTGGCGAGATACAGTGCGGGTCCTGTCAAGGTCTGAGGAAAACAAATTCACTAGATAACAAACAAAGATCGCTGGACGTAGACAGTCTAGCCGTCTTGGGCTCGAAAGGACAACAGATAGAAAGAATAATGAAATGTAGTAAACTATAATAATATCTTTACTCATTAATGTCTTGGATTATAATAAAATGCCACATTAAGTTTCAAGCACCAAGCTGTTGCACCAAGCACTTCATCAGCAGAGCCAGGTCTATGGAGTGTTAATCTGACACTGTTCTTGAATGATGTCCAAGTTAATGAGACATCAGAATCGTGTGGCGGCAACTACAAGAAGGGAGCAGAGAACATCAATTTCTGCTGCTATAATGGAGACTTGCCTTGCTATCACAGAATTGCCTTAAATGGGATCACTGTAGTTGAAAACTTCTCCTCTTGTGTAAACTACACATTCACATCTGGGAGTGAATCAGTGAATGTCAGAAAATCATATTCTCTCTGTGGTTTTACTAACTACAGGTCATGTGGCTTCTGTTGGATTGGAAATGATAACTTACCACCACTGTGTGTCTATATGTTTGGAATTGGAGTCATCAATGATAGCCTAACATCATCAAGTGCTATGACGATCATCATTTTCGGGAGGACGTGAACTCCCATGGTATATGGTGGATAGGCGGCAGGAACCATTGAAGGCTGTGTCTGAAAAGTGTTCCTTGCTGCAGTTTCCTCATATTCCAAGTCCGGCTTGTTGCAGGAGCTACTGAGTTAAGTGCTCTGTGCACACCGTGAGCTGTGTGCCTCATCCGTTTTGATCCTGCTTCGATATCCCGCTTGTTTACGATGAATGATGATATCGTATGACAGGGAATAGTTGGCTGTGTTCACTTTCTGCGCGGTTTCGCCTTATGTCTTTTGGCGTGTGCTGAGACTGCTACGATGGGGACTACAGTTACTTTCTTTGTTTGGGAGATGAGTTAGTAATTCGGATGATTCCACTGGCACGGGCGGTTGAGCAATTATGGATTTTAATTCGTTTGCTGTGATACCGAGGCCTTCCATAACCAATAACCAATAACAATAACCAATTAAGTTTCAAGCAAGTTTTGATTTCTGTACTCATTATGTCGATGTATATTCTTGTCTTCAAAACGTTAGAATGAAGCCTCAGCAGTTTGCCTGATTGCTTTATTGTTAAATGCACGTCGCCATACATTAAGTGCGTATAGCCGGTTATGCTGTGCAACTTTCTCCAAGAGGCCAAATCAATAATCGTGTCCTATTTTCTCTCAGCCCATTCAACCACAAATTTCTTTAGCCAGACTGATGCTGGCTGACTGATGATCGATACGTTGTGACGTGCAAGCGATGTTTATTTTTATTGTTAGCGTAGTTATTATTAAACCGTAAAATGGAGATCGTTCAAATGTTTGGACAACCAACGAGCATGCAAAAAGATCACCGGAAGTGATGCGGATGTGGTTCAATAGAAGAATATTGGAAATTTCACGAACTAAAGAAAATGTACTATTCTAATGGGCGGTAAGTTGATGCAGAGGCGGGTTAAGAAAAGGATACGGAAAGAATTTGTGGAAGAAGGAAGTGTGAGGAAGGGAAGGTTGGGGGGGGGGGGGGGGGGGTGGGAGAGTAAAGGGAGATTCCACTTCGCTCAAGAAACAGAAAAACAAACACACAAACGTGAAAAGATACCATTCTGTACATGGCAAATAGCAATACATACAAGTAACTTAATGGTATTGTTATTTTTAGTTTAAAATATTCTAACTTATGTACGTGTACAATGTGCGGTGAGGAGCATCCGTCGACTAAACTAAACTAGCTCTAACGAAACGTAATCATTTAGTACAATTTTTCCCACGAAAAAAAAATATTTATATTTAAGGCTTGGGGAATCAAACCCGATTTCGTGTACACAGTAGGCTGGTTCATTAACCACAGCCCTACCTCGGTTTTCTATACCAGCTAACAAATAATAAAGTTACGTTGTCTTACATATTCCATGACGTGGTGAATGATTGGAACACTTTCAGCGGATACAGCTATTCTCCTATAGTTTTCACATCTCGTTGCTGCATGTGAACAGCGATGTCAGTGATATCTTCATCCCAGATTTTGATCAATCTTTGAATCTTTTCTCTTACAGTCCATTGACCACATTTATCTTTTCACTAAACATGAAGAGTATGTTGTTAATAATATTTTTTTAAAAAGGGATAAAGTGGTATGTTAACACCTTCTACATAGGCGAGAAACAAAACAAAAGTCGAACGACGTTTCACCCAAAGTACGCCTTCAGCTGGAACAGCAAACAAGAACGGAAAAATATATAAGGATATACACATAAATCTAACTACATGGCGATAATATGCTAGACTCAAAAAAGAAAAAAAAAACCTTCATTCCGTGAGGTCCGGGGCATAGTCAGGCACCGTCTGGACTGAAATTGATATGGCAGGCTGAGAGGGCGGGACACAGGTGTGAAATACAGTAAAAGGGAATGGTTCTAAAATTATGTGGGGGTGGATACAAGATCCCTGACTCTACTATTACTGGAAACGTTTATATGAGTTGATTCCCAATAAGTTAATCCACGTGGAAAATTGTATTACGTACCCAAGCGAACACATGAATCTGTGTATATCTGAAACTATAGGCGTGCACACCGAACAGACGTGCAAAAACGCATGCGTACACAACCATACATTCATAAACGCGTAAGTCTGTGTATATTACCACAAAGCAGATTAAAAACCCAAAGGTGCCATTACACATGGAGACAAATATACACACATGTATATGTGTGGGTGCGTATGAGGGTAAGAAATGTTTAGCAGGTATCCTATGTGTATGAGAGGGATATGTTCATGCCTTGTAGGGACACCGAACCCAGCTGGACTATAAGACGATTCTCAAGGGCGAGTCTCATGGGCGAGTCTCAAGGGCGAGTCTCAAGGGCGAGTCTCAAGAGCGAGTCTCAAGGGCGAGTCTCAAGGGCGAGTCTCAAGGGCGAGTCTCAAGGGCGAGTCTCAAGAACGAGTCTCAAGGGCGAGTCTCAAGGGCGAGTCTCAAGGGCGAGTCTCAAGGGCGAGTCTCAAGGGCGAGTCTCAAGGGCGAGTCTCAAGGGCGAGTCTCAAGGGCGAGTCTCAAGGGCGAGTCTCAAGAACGAGTCTCAAGGGCGAGTCTCAAGGGCGAGTCTCAAGGGCGAGTCTCAAGGGCGAGTCTCAAGGGCGAGTCTCAAGGGCGAGTCTCAAGGGCGAGTCTCAAGGGCGAGTCTCAAAGGCGAGTCTCAAGGGCGAGTGACATGAGACAAGGTCAGTGACTTGCATGTCGGGTTTGCCACTATGTCGCATAACCCAGTGACCTCTCCAGTCTTATAGTTCAGTGACCTCTCCAGTCTTATAGTCTAGTGACCTCTCCAGTCTCATAGTCCAGTGACCTCCCAGTCTCATAACCCAGTGACCTCCCAGTCTCACAACCCAGTGACCTCTCCAGTCTCATAGTCCAGTGACCTCTTCAGTCTCATAGTCCAGTGACCTCTCCAGTCTCATAGTCCAGTGACCTGTCCAGTCTCATAGTCCAGTGACCTCTCCAGTTTCATAGTCCAGTGACCTCTCCAGTCGCATAGTCCAGTGACCTCTACAGTCTCATAGTCCAGTGACCTCTCCAGTCTCATAGTCCAGTGACCTCTCCAGTCTCATAGTGCAGTGACCTCTCCAGTATCATAGTCCTGTGACCTCTCCAGTCTCATAGTCCTGTGACCTCTCCAGTCTCATAGTCCAGTGACCTCTCCAGTCTCATAGTCCTGTGACCTCTCCAGTCTCATAGTCCTGTGACCTCTCCAGTCCCATAGTCCTGTGACCTCTCCAGTCTCATAGTCCAATGACCTCTCCAGTCTCATAGCCCAGTGACCTCTCCAGTCTCATAGTCCAGTGACCTCTCCAGTCTCATAGTCCAATGACCTCTCCAGTCTCATAGTCCAGTGACCTCTCCAGTCTCATAGTCCAGTGACCTCTCCAGTCTCATAGTCCAGTGACCTCTCCAGTCTCATAGACCAGTGACCTCTCCAGTCTCATAGTCCAGTGACCTCTCCAGTCTCATAGTCCAGTGACCTCTCCAGTCTCATAGTCCAGTGACCTCTCCAGTCTCATAGTCCTGTGACCTCTCCAGTCTCATTTTCCTGTGACCTCTCCAGTCTCATAGTCCAGTGACCTCTCCAGTCTCATAGTCCAGTGACCCCTCTAGTCTCATAGTCATGTGACCTCTCCAGTCTCATAATCTCACGAGAGCACAAGAAGCGGTGGTGATTTTTTTTTTCAAAAATAGGAAAAATAAATCCGTGGTTTCTTTATGACGTTACTCTCCCCTGATTTCACGGGTAGTGAGATCCGATGTCTAGCCCTCTCGTATAACGACAATAAACAGGAGGCCCCGTGTGCACTCACGCACGTTAAAGATCCATTTGCAGTTAAAATCGAAAAGAGTAGGCCATATTTATGGCCGCTGTCCGGGTAAAATTGTCAGTAAGAACCTACCACCACTGTGCATAATAAATAGGGCGTGCTGTGGAGTTCGTGCACGCAGGCTAGTTTTCTCCTCGGATTTTCTCGTGGTTCTCGAGGGCGATATTTGAGCACCTATGGGTTAATCCGGTGAGTGGTGATACTGATTCTAATATATAGCAGGATCTTGCAATAACATCTCATCTCAAGTACTTGCAATTTTAGCCATAGTTTTGCCACTTTCGTCCATGTTTTGCAACCATAAAGGAAGAGAGCAGCGTAAGATGGGAGCCACTTTGTCTGATTGGAGACCTGATCGTGACGTTTCTACTTCTCTCTTTTACCAGAAAAATTAAAAACTTTAAGTGTGAGAAAATAGAAAATAGAAGATATCGAAAATATTGAGAGAAAATATTGTTTAAATGAATATACTGGGAATAAAATAAACAACTAACAAAGCTGTTAAAAAAAGAGCAAAGAGCTATTCTTCTTCTTCTTCTACCTTTTCAGCTCCCTATGGAGTATAGGTCTTCAACAAACACTTTCCAAGCCGTTCTGTGTCTTGCCATTCTTTTAAGATCATTCAACGTCTTCCCCATCATCTTCATCTCTGCTTCCATTGATCTTCTTCAAGAATATCTGGTCTTCCTCTTTGTCTTTTTTCCTTGGGGATTCCAAAAAGGGTTTGTTGTGTAATACTCTCAATTGGCTTCCGCCGTGTGTATCCTATCCAGCGCCATCATCATAGGCAGAGCTATTAGGCACAATTAAATCAGGACTAAAACGTATTTCAAACTTATCAACATAAATAACGTACAGACAAATTTTCTAAGATCATCATCATATAATTTATCCCTTTTAGAAGTTATGACAGCTATTCTAAATTGTTTTCAGTTCTTCACAAGTCGTCCAGCGTCTGCAGTAGTCAATACCAACTCAGCTGTGATATCATTTGAACTAAACAGAATGAAGATAAAGATGCAGAAACAAAGTTGAGTGATAACATAAAGAAGTGGATCGGGGAGTTAACAATGAGGACAGGAAATGAAGTAAAACGTCACTAAAGGTAATCACTCCGTGCACGCGGAGACACGCAACATGAATGAATTATAACTTATCAAGTCTTAACTGTAATCATTATTTTGTATGCTGTAATAAGGCATTATGCATCCACTTATGTATCACTTAATTATCTACCCTTTAATTATCTATCATTTACTTATCTACCCTTTAATTATCTATCATTTACTTATCTACCCTTTAATTATCTATCATTTACTTATCTACCCTTTACTTATCTACCCTTTACTTATCTAGCCTTTACTTATCTACCCATTAATTTTCTACCCCTAACTTATCTTCCTTTTAATTATCAACCCATTAATTTTCTAACCTTTACTTATCTACCTTTACTTATCTACCCTTTACTTATCTACCCATTACTTATCTACCTTTACTAATCTACCCTTTACTTATCTACCCTTTACTTATCTACCCTTTACTTATCTACCCGTTACTAATCTACCCTTTACTTATCTACCCTTTACTTATCTACCTTTACTTATCTACCCGTTACTAATCTACCCTTTACTTATCTACCCTTTACTTATATACCCATTACTTATCTACCCTTTACTTATCTACCCGTTACTAATCTACCCTTTACTTATCTACCCTTTACTTATCTACTCTTTACTTATCTACCCTTTACTTATCTACTCTCAAACTACGAATTGTTTTTTTTACTGTTGGGGTTCCAGGGGCTGCCAAATGAAGTTCATTGTCCTGGTGCAAGAACTTTGTGTGGCATGGCCAGGATAATTATCAAGAGAATGTGTGTTAGATGACCGAAAGAACAAATCCTTCAGCCTGGCCGACTTCCAAAAATGCCAGTTGAAGGTCAGACGAAAATGTCGAAGAATGGAGTCGAACTGTTTACCGTCACTCGAAGTGCACCAAACGAGACAGCAGTGAAATAAGAGATCAGATGTGCGTAACACGCTGGCTTAAGCGAACTGAAGCTTATCTATCCAAACAAATAATGAAGGTATGTCAATTTATGTTGGGTGAACCATTTATTATTTTAATTGATGGAATGTCTAATAGATTCGTACTCAAGACTGACTGGTAGGTAGGTGCACAGTCTGTCAATACGTATTAATGGCACTAGTGCTTAACTGGTTGCGCTCGCTTCCGATTCATCTTCTAATAAAGCCTACTCCATATTCCCAATGTCACAAAGCTACTTCTTTATAAATCGCAGTAGAGTGTCCAAAAAATTGTTTCTAAGAGATTTCATTATTCATAAGTGGCGGAGTATCTGGGTTACCAGCTCTTGGGGCACGGCAGTTATTGCGCCCCTAAACTACTTTTAACTATTTTTTTTATTATTGCTTGCTTTAGTTTTTTTTTTTTAATTAGTGCTAAAAAAATGTTGAGCACTTGGCAATCGTCCCCTCAATGTTCACATTAACTACGCCACTGTGGTTCAGTGTTGGCAAGCTTTTAAAGTTTCGCAATAAAGCACTCTGTGATGGCTCATCTAATATTGATAGTTGAATCAGGCTCGTTATATCCGTGCTAGACAGACTCCATGCATCCCAAGCCGCGCCTGGTCTCCCGTGAGCCCATTTCCTCCATGCAGAAAGTGAGACGTTCATCTAATTCCGCGGTCGGAGACCTTTCATTCATAAGTTTCAAATAGGTGGTCAGACAGGAAAACTCATCTCTCATTCACGGGGGTGTCATCATTTGCAATAAAATAATAATTTACGATATCTGACACGGCTTGTGATGAATATGGAGTGTCGTGTTAATATCCCCATATTTGGAGGCGAATGCGCGCCTCCCAGCACCAGAGCTGGAAGTTGTCAACGACCCACAGCTGATGGCTTGCGCCAGGATCGGTGAACCAAAACCTTCCAGACCCTGCTCCACCTCTCCGTGGTGCCTCTAGTAACAGACTAACCTGTCTAGTCTGGCCAAGCGATCAGGGATCGAAGAGGGAAGACAACCCGGTACTCAAAAATGTCGTGCTGAAGTCGAATGCGTTGGGTCGAAAGACACAAATATATCAGTTATACTGCAAACCACAACACAACGCAGACACGCTCACTTAACGTCCTTTTAAGGGCGGATGACGAAGAGGAATTCTACAGTCTACGAATACTCTAGAATACTGTAGTCATCGGGCGAACGCAAGCAAGCAGCAGCATATCCCCATATTTATCCAAAACAATAAACACATTAATGGATGACATGGTCGTAATCACGCCAGGTCGCCCAGATTGTCCATGTAAAATGTTATGTTAAAATGTTACAATTGACATTTTTCGGGTACATCATGAGAAGAGGAAAGTTGGAGTACTTGGTTATAACTAGCAAAATAGAAGGAAACAGAGATCGCGGACGATAAAGAGAGAAGATATTATAGCTCGTTTCAAATCACGTGCCCAACTTCAAAACGCTATTACTCAGTAACCGTTGTTAAAAACTGTTGAAATTTTCCAAATGTTATTAGAATGCAAAAGACCCTTTAAATGTATATTTAACAAATATCTTGCAGCTGCAGTTTTCTTAAAGCGGCGAATTTCTTTGATGTTTGTCAAAATTGTAAATTGTGAACCCCTAAATAATAGAAATTACCGTAGTTGCTGGTCTATGATTAATTTTCACTAGGTAAAGGCGTGGCCGTAATGGGGAAATAACTGAATACGACAAAACACCAGGAGAATTATTGTCTTCTCAGTTCGAGAGCGGATGATAATATGAAGGTATACATGTATGTCCAATTTTCATAGTTGTGTGGTCCTGAAAAGGACCGTTTGTTGAACTAATTTAAGGTAATATAGGGGCCAACATTGTGGGGGCCATATACTTTCATTCTGAATCAGACGAGTCTAAAAGATTAATAACTGTTTGGGGTTGAACATTCCACAAACCATCATTTTTCCAATATTCCTCTTCCTGTTTTAAGACGTGGTCTTCACATTTAGCCCAATAATCTTTGTCTATATTTAATAAAGCGAGATTAGCAAGAGTCTTTACATCGCATATTTTGAATGTTGTATTTTCATCTGCCACTTGTTATCAGTTCAAATACGGACAGAAGTGAAAGGAATAGTTGACAAAGAGGAACAAAATAGTCTACAGCGAAAAACAATAACTCTCAGTTTCCTGGATGAAGAATACCCACAAGACCTATGGATCCGTGTGTACACAGATGGATCAGCACAGAATGCAGTAAAGAATGGGGGAGCAGGTGCATATATAGAGTACCCAAATAACACTAGGGATATGAATAAAATAGCAACAGGGAAATATTGTCACAATTATGATGCAGAATACAAGCAATAAAGTTGGCAATAGAAAAACTGCTGAACAGTAATCTTAGCCCACAGCCTGTAGTGTTTTTGACAGATGCAAGATCAGTACTCCAGGCACTACAATCCAGAAAATTACCACATCTGCAGACCTTATTGACTGAACTCTGCAAGAACCACATGGTTGCCCTGCAGTGGATCCCGTCTCACTGTGGAATACCAGGAAATGAGAAAGCAGATCAGTTGGCAAAGGAAGGTTCAACAGGCACACAACTAGATACACCAGTTACATACCATCATAAGAAACAGATAATAAAATCAATCAGAGGACCACAAGCCCCAAATCAGGATGCCTTTCATAATATGAATAGATATGAACAAGTTATCATTATACGCCTAAGAACAGGACACAATCGACTCCATAGTCACATGTATACAAAATTCAAGATCGGCACATCAACTACTTGTACATGTGAACAGGCACCCCAGACTGCTGAACACATACTTCAAGACTGCACTGAATATAGTAGACTGAGGAAAATCCATTGGCCCATAGATACAACACTACAGACAAAACTATATGGGCCACTGCAAGAATTACAAAAGACAGTAAAATTTATACAGGAAACGACATTGCAGATATAGACAATACTTCAGGCGAACGAAAGATAGATAGATAGATCTGCCACTTGTCCTTTTAATTTTGCCCAGATTAGTTCTATTGGATTTAAATGAGCATGGTAAGGTGGCAGCCTCAAACTTATATGACCGTGCTCTTGGATAATCTTATCTATTTGAAAAATCTTTGTCCCTTGTTTTTGCTTTACTAGAGATAGTAATTCAGGTTTTAAGTACATGTTATTAAATTGTATGTGCTCCTTTGTGAGCCATATCTTAATAGCATCTTTTGTACTGGATGACGTCGGGACTTTATCTTCAAGTGCAACAATGTTGTGGTACGCTGCATTGTCCATTATTAGGCAAGATGGTCGATCTAGTGATGGGAGAACAGAATTTTCAATCCAATGTCTAAATATGTGACCATTCATCTCAGAGTGATAATCCCGATTGTCTATGGATTTTGAAAGAAAAATTAGCTCTGCATTCTGTATTAGTCCATGTTGTCGACTACCTGCATGAGCAATTATCAAGCGCTGTCCTTTGCTGCTAGGTATTAATCTCTTAATCTTTCCATCTGATGACTGCCATTCCCTTTGGTTAGTGTGGTGAGCATTGATCCATGTTTCATCCAAGTACACAATATCATAACCTTGCTTGCGCACCTCTTTTACTTCACGTAAGTACTTGCTTCTCATGACTACTATATGTGGCTTCTCACTGAGGATGTTTCGTCCATTGGAATACTTTCTGAATGTAAAGCCTGCAGCTCTCACATTCCTCCATAATGTAGACTTTGATATTTCAATACTGTTGTTCTTTTTCAGCGATACTTTTATTTTTCTTATTGTAACAGTTTCATTCATACCCAACATTTTGCGAATTTCACTTCTAATAAGTTCACTGTCGAAATTATCCAACATTTTTGCTCTTCCTTGTGATTTTGTATATTTGGAACATTGACGGTCACGTGCTTGAATCCAGCGATTAAATGACCGTTTAGATAAATCCAAAATGTGTCTTGTCCTATTCTCAGGGTTTTCTAAAGAATGAAATAATCTTCCTCGTTTAGCCTCTTTGCAAAAATAGTCATACATTTTTATTACTTGGTATTGTTTTGTAAACTGCAGAATTTCATTTTAAGACTCATGATAAATGTTATCGTTTCACGTATCCACCTCTGAATGAACGGAAATGGAACACACAATTTCTCGTGTATTTTACAAGTGTCTAATTGTGTCAAAAAACCACGGTGAAAGCGTGCAAACACGTAAATTTTACCGTGTATGGATTTTTACTCGCTATTTTTAACTTAAAATACTGTAAACATTAAGTTTTGACTACATCAATGGGTCGTTATAAATTTATATAAATCAAATAAGCAACAGTAATAACCAAATGTTTTTTTTTAATGAAATTAATTTCCTGTTGGGTTCTAATCATTATAACTTTACATGCAAATTTTGAACAACTTACAACAAGCGGTTAAAAAGCTATCGATTTTAAAAGTTGGGCACGAGTTATGAAACAAGCTATAGATAGAATGGCGTCATGGCATGGAAAACAGTCAACAATTGATACTATGCACTGTGTATATACATTTCTGGAAAGGCTTAATCGTCCACCAATATGGCACATAATGATGATGAAAGTGTTACTGTTTATACTTGGATCACCTGGTTACAGGAACCAGCTACACTTTGAGTCAGACGACGTTCGGCAGGTACTATAAACATCCAAGAGGCTACCGACTGGTATTTGCTGAAATTGCCGGGTAGACTGACAATGAGGTGCATTGGCATCTGTTCTAGGGCAAACGCAAGCAGCCATTCCAGAGCCAACATACCTTTCTCAGCAAACAAACACTTGACGGTTACATCCATCCCCACATTCCTTTGAGATGAACTAACAACATAAGGTACTGCTTCCGGTACATAGCGCGATAACAAGTGAGAGTGGTAACCTGCTGGAGATAGGCGACAGTACTTGTTATAGGCGAGGCAGTTACATGTTAGACCTTACTTTATGTTGTACTTGTTTTGCTTAGCCTTTCAAACGTTGGACCTTCTATTTCACTTATTTTGCTATGACAATTAAATGTTGGACAATCTATTTCACTTATTTTGCTATGACAATAAATGTTGGACCTTCTATTCCACTTATTTTGCTATGACAATTAAATGTTTGACCTTCTATTTCACTTATTTTGCTATGACAATTAAACGTTGGACCTTCTATTTCACTTATTTTGTTATGGCAGTTAAATGTTGGACCTTTTATTCCACTTGTTTTGCTATGACAATTAAATGTTGGACCTTCTATTCCACTTATTTTGCTATGACTATTAAATATTGGACCTTCTATTCCACTTATTTTGCTATGACAATTAAATGTTGGACCTTCTATTTCACTTATTTTGCTATGACATTTAAACGTTGGACCTTGTATTTCACTTATTTTGTTATGGCAGTTAATTGTTGGACCTTTTATTCCACTTATTTTGCTATGACTATTAAATGTTGGACCTTCTATTTCACTTATTTTACTATGACAATTAAATGTTGGACCTTCTATTTCACTTATTTTGCTATGACAATTAAACGTTGGACCTTCTATTTCATTTATTTTGTTATGGGAGTTAAACGTTGGACCTTCTATTTCACTTATTTTGTTATGGCAGTTAAATGTTGGACCTTTTATTCCACTTATTTTGCTATGACTATTAAATGTTGGACCTTCTATTTCACTTATTTTATTATGACAATTAAATGTTGGACCTTCTATTTCACTTATTTTACTATGACAATTAAATGTTGGACCTTCTATTTCACTTATTTTGCTATGACAATTAAACGTTGGACCTTCTATTTCACTTATTTTGTTATGGCAGTTAAATGTTGGACCTTTTATTCCACTTATTTTGCTATGACAATTAAATGTTGGACCTTCTATTCCAATTATTTTGCTATGACTTTTAAATATAGGACCTTCTATTCCAATTATTTTGCTATGACTATTAAATATAGGACCTTCTATTTCACTTATTTTGCTATGACTATTAAACGTTGGGCCTTCTATTTCACTTATTTCGTTATGGCAGTTAATTGTTGGACCTTCTATTCCACTTATTTTGCTATGACTATTAAATGTTGGACCTTCTATTCCACTTATTTTGCTATGACTATTAAACGTTGGACCTTCTATTCCACTTATTTTGCTATGACTATTAAATGTTGGACCTTCTATTTCACTTATTTTGCTATGACAATTAAACGTTGGACCTTCTATTCCACTTATTTTGCTATGACAATTAAATGTTGGACCTTCTATTTCACTTATTTTGCTATGACAATTAAATGTTGGACCTTCTATTTCACTTATTTTGCTATGACAATTAAACGTTGGACCTTCTATTCCACTTATTTTGCTATGACTATTAAATGTTGGACCTTCTATTTCACTTATTTTACTATGACAATTAAATGTTGGACCTTCTATTTCACTTATTTTGCTATGACTATTAAACGTTGGGCCTTATTTTCCATTCTACTTGTTTTGCTGAGCCTTTAAAATGCTGGACCTTCAATTTTACTTATCTTGCTTGAGCGATTAAATGTTACCTTCTATTTCACATATTTTGCTATGGCGGTTACCTTCTATTTTACTTGCCTTGCTGGGGTTTTTGTCCTCCTCCATCTTTGCTAACTCATATTAAATGAAAAGGTGAGTCCCATGGCAATTGCCAATGGGCAACGCAGTGTTAGTGACTTTAATAAGGGGAGGGGGCAATTAGTTCATTCACTGTCACTCTTTCCCAAAGTGTATTTCTTACACTCATTTGAATAAATTGGGGGCAGCCCGAGATCCCTATCTTCTTCTTCTTCTACCTTTAAGTTCCCTGTGGAGCATAGGTCTTCAACAAACATTTTCCAAGCCGTTCTGTTTCTTTTCATTTAAGATCATTATATGTCTTCCCCATCATCTTCATCTCTGTTTCCATCTGTCTTCTCCAAGAATTCCTTGGTCTTCCACTTTGTCTTTTTCCTTGGGTATTCCAAAAAAGGGCATGTTGTGTAATACTGTCAGTTGGCTTCCGCAATGTGTGTCCTATCCAGCGCTATCGTTTTCGCTGTATCTCTTTATCCACAGGTATTTGATTGGTATATTTCCATAATTCTTTATCAGTGATTTTATCCTGTCATTTCCATCCTTTTATTCTGCGCAAGCATCCATTCATGAAAGTCTGTATCTTCATGATTGTCATATTTGTTGTTCTCCATGTTTCACAGCCATATAATAAGACTGCCTTAACATTTGAGTTGAACATTTTTATTTTTGTATCTAACCCAATTTCTTTGAGATCCCTTTAGCTTGGACAAATTGTTTAAGAGTTTGAACCCCTAACTTTTAGGTTACCAGGTGAAACAATAAGCACAACGCCACATGACTCAAATCCAAACCCAGGATTCGTAAACATGTGTTAATATAGGATGTACCATTATCGAAAGTGATCTGTGTGGCCTCTGGGACACTGCCTAGGGTCAGAGAAGTAGAGTCACAGTGTTCTGTCAGGCATGCTATAAGAGGCGCCTAAGGAAGTTGTGATCAGTTTTTTTAAACTGTGCTACGGGGTTCACGCATATGAGGTGAAGCCATCTTCAGTGCTGTCGCTGGTGTGCGGTGGGCTTTGCTTCGTAGTAGAGATCGTTCTGAAAAGGGAATTAGAGCATTACAAGAATAGTCCGTTCTGTAACGAAGTTGATCGGCTCAATAAACTCAAATATGAGATCGTAAATCGCCAAAAAAATAAATAAATAAATAATTAATTAATTAATTAAAAAATAAATAAAGAAATAAATAAATAAATAAATAAATAAATAAAAAATAAATAAATAAATAAAAATAAATAAATAAATAAATAAAAACGGAGCTAGCAGTAAATAATGACACATTTAATTTCAACTTACTCTCATTTTATATTATTTTAAGGGCAAACGACACAATGACAACGAATATATAAACTGCAACAGACGAATAAGAAGCAACACTGCGGTACCTCAATAAAATTACCATACCGTCGTCAATTTTAGCCCACTTTTCAATTACATGACATTTTTGTTGTGTGACTTCCTTCAGTTAATTTTGACACGTCGAAAAGGAAAATAAAAACATCCGGTGTTTGACATTCATCGATGGAAAATTTCGTTTCACTAAAAATACATTCCATTTATTGGACAATCTGTTTCTGTGATGGATTGTTACACTTGATTTGTATATTTCTTTTAGTCTTGCCATCGGATATACATATATATTTATTTGTTCTTCTTTCCTTCCTCTTTTGTCTTTCAGCGTCATATATATATATATACCAACAATTTGTCAGGTCACTAAAATAAAGCCGGAACTGCCCGGAACCTCGTTTCGGTTAACTTTTAGGGCTTTACCAGTCCCGTGACAAATGTTTATAAAGTAAATAAATTAGTATGCCCTCAGATTATATTTCCTATGTTACTGTTGTTGACGACGATGATACAAAAGTTAGTATAACGGAGATTCAGAGGCTAGTATATTACGAATTTCGAGCTCTCTTTCTCTCTCTATATATATATGCACATGTAACATGCATCATCATCATCATATGCCATACTGATTGGCGTAGGCGAACATGTCCATCCACAATCTCCTATCTACAGTGCATCGTATCAATTCAGTTGTTGACCGTTTTCCATGCCATGACACCAAGCTATCCATTATTTTCTCTCTTTGTCGTCCGCGATCCCTCTTTCCCTGTATTTTGCCAGTTGTATAGTAGTATTCCAAATTTCCTCCTCTCACGATGTGCCCGAGAAATGTGGATTGTTTCTTTCTGATGTTTTTTTAGGAGCTCCCTTTTTGTGTTGGCCTCTGAGAATTTCCTCATTGATCTTTTTAGCTGTCCAGGGAACTTTCAACATTCTTCTGAGAAATCCCATCTCTGTGGCCTCTAATCGTCTTTTCATTTGTTTGTCTACTGTCCATGATTCCCTTTCATAGGTCAGAATTGGTTGTAACATGCATACTATGTTCAAAATATGTTGATTTGTAAGGCTCCATAAAACTATTGATTAACAAACACTTCATCAAAAATGTTGATTTTTAAATATATAATCAATCTCTGCAAATGAATTACAATCCATACTTGCTCAACCGCCCGTGCCAGTGGAATCATCCGAATTACTATCTCATCTCCCAAACAAAAAATAAGGTAGCTGTAGACCCCATCGTAGAAGTCTCAGCAAACGCCAAAAGATTTACGGCGAAACCGCACAGAAAGTGAACACAACCGTCTGTTTCCTGTCATACGATATCATCATTCATCGTAAACAATCGGTATATTGAAACACGATTAAAACGGATGAAACGCACAGCTCACGGTGTGCACAGAGCATTTAACTCGGTAGCTCCTGCAACAACCCGGACTTCAAATACGAGGAAACTGCAACAAGGAACACTTTTCAGACATAGCCTTTAATGATTTCTGCCGCCTATCCACCATATTGACCGGAAGTTCACTTCCTCCTGAAAATAATGATCGTCATATTTTTTTTTTTTTTTATGTATAGCGCTTGATGATGTTAAGAAATGCATTTTGACTCTAAATCCGAACATATGAAACAAAGTTAGTCATCGGATTATCCCTGTCACACATCAAACAACAGACCGTAAGATCTCCCTGCAATGTGAATTTGTGAAATTCTTCTTCCTCTTCTGCGATCATGGCTCATTCAGACTAGGATTCCGGACTCTCTTATGAAGTCAGCTGTATGTTTAAGTGATTTGGTTGCCCCGTATAGTTTCTCTTCCAGGGAGGTGGGTGTGGACCACATCGTCCTTCTCAGGTCTGTGTACTGGGGGCAATCCTGTAGAACATGTCAACATCTGGGGAGCCGCGATAGCTCAGTGGTTAGTGAACTGGACTACAAAGGACAAGAGGTAGGGTTCCATCCCAACCGACGGCTTCCGGTTCACCCAGCCTTAAATGGGTACCGGATTTTTTTCTGGGAAAATAAAGCGGCACGGGCGTAATACCGACCACATTAACCCAAAAATCATGTGTCGAGGGTCTGTAAAATTTATGGTCACTAACACCATATTCCCTATACGTCACTTGGCGTGACGGGGGTACTTTACTTTACTTACTTATGTCAACATCTGTGAAATTATAAACTAGTTCACATGCCTACACTCTATCTCACAGTAGCCCTCTTGAATCTAGACAACATCCCTCCTGACTAATATGAAACTCCGGGAGTCACCCCGCTGCTGTAAATTCAGTTAAGCAGAAACCTTGTCGGACATGTTCACAATTTGCTTCCCATCGCCGCGATTTAGATGAGCTCTCTGCGATACAGCAACAGGCGTTCCCATCCATTCTCTAATGTTATCCACCCATCTTTTCTTTTCTCCCCTACTCTCTCTCTCTCTCTCTCTCTCCCCCCCCCCCCCCCCCATCCCGTCTTCTTTTGCCTGGTACTGTGTCTTGCTGAATGGTTTTGGCAAGACCAATGGCCAGCGATAGAATATTTGAAATTATAGGAAACATAACAACAGTAGAGGCCAACAGAAGAACACAAGTCAGCAAATTATTTCTCTCTTTGACGCTGAAGGATACACGAGGAAGGAAGTTAGAAGAGGAAGAAGATGAAGTCGATACACAGTGAATCAATACTTCTATCATTAATATATCATGAAAATGGAACTTAAAACCAGAGACGTGTTTAGTTTATCTATTTTTTTTATTTTAAAATAAATTAATATTTAACATTCGAATTATTAAGTATGTTCATTTTGTATACTTCATTCCACAAGTTGGTTTATAATGATTAATGAAAGGCTATCAAAGAGGTTTATTTATGGAGCTTCAATACATCATTGATATTTTGAGTTGAAACACTTTTATTCTTGGTATACATGATGTGTAATCTATCTGTCTGTCTTTCTGTATGTCTGTCCGTCTACCCATATATCCATCTGTCCATCTATTCATCCATCCATCCATCCATACATTCAACCGGGCCATCCATCCATCCATACACCCATACATCCGTCCGTCCGTCCATCCATCCATCCATCCATCCATCCATCCATCCATCCATCCATCCATCCATCCATCTATCCGTCCGTCCGTCCGTCCGTCCATCCATCCATCCGTCTGTGCATCCAACTATCTCTCTGTCTGTATGTATATATATACTGAAGGGAGGTCAAAAAGTAATGCACACCAATTTTTTTCTCGGAAACTATTCGGGCAAAATGTGTGAAATTTTCACAGATTGTAGCTGAACATCCCCTTTACACTACCTATCTTTCATCATAGTCTCCGTCCAAGCGTATTGCCTTACGCCAACGCGAAACTAGGTCATGAATGCCTCTTTTGTACCAAGTTTTGTCCTGCTCGCGTAGCCATTTTTTAACTGCACGGATCACATCCTCATCATTGTCAAAGTGTTTCCCACGCAGAAATTTTTTGAGTGGTCCAAACAGATGGAAATCTGAGGGAGCCAGATCAGGGCTGTAAGGAGGATGGGGCAATACAGTCCAACCAAATTTGTTGATTGCTTCCCGTGTTACCAGACTTGTGTGAGGGCGTGCATTGTCATGTTGAAGCAACAAATCTGCAGATGGCTTATTAGGCCGAACTCTGTGGAACCGATTTTTGAGTTTTGTCAGTGTATTGATGTAAGCTGTCGAGTTGATTGTCTCACCTCTTGTCATTACATCAACAAGAATCACACCATCAATGTCCCAGAAGACAGTGATCATCACCTTTCCGGCTGATGGAGATGTTTTGAATTTGTTTCTTTTTGGTGACTGCGGATGATGCCATTCCATTGACTGCATTTTTGTTTCAGGCTCATAATGATGTGCCAACGTTTCGTCACCGGTAACAATTTTTGACAAAAACATTTCTCCTTCAACACCGAAACGCTCCAACAATTCAGAACAGAATGTTTTCCTTTGAACTCTGTGATCATTTGTTAGGCACCGAGGAACTCATCGAGCGCAAATCTTTGAATATCCGAGAGTTTTAAAAATTGCGATTGCACTTCCCTTGCTGACTGTAAGCTGCAATGCCAATTGCTGACTAGTGATACGCCTATCCTTACGAATAATGGCATCAGCCCGGTTTAACATGTCTGTGCTGGTAGCCGAGGCAACACGTCCAGAACGCGGTAAATCATGCAGCTCCACTCGTACACTTTCTGCAGCTTTAATTCTCTGAACCCAGCGACTAACTGCGCTCCTATCGACTGCAGAACATTAGTACACTGCACACAGTCGTTTATGAATGTTTGCCACAGTTTCTTTTTCCGCAACCAGAAATTCTATGACAATTCGCTGTTTGTAACGGACATTGTTGACAAGCTCCATTTTAACGGTTCATAGATTGCGTAATATTTTTCAGAATGCTGTGCAATTTGGTACACATAATTGGAACATGTCATATTCCAAGTGTGCAAAATTTCATATTCCTATCTTTATTATTAGCCGAGAAAAAAATTGGTGTGCATTACTTTTTGACCTCCCTACGTATGTATATATATATATATATATATATATATATATATATATATATATATATATATATATATATATATGTTTGTGTGCGTATGTATAAATATATTTATATACATACACATTTGTATTTATATTTAATAAAGTATATGGGTATATTATATTGTAAATATACATATCTATTTTGCATTTCCAAATCCATCAACGACGTTGATCTACCCACTCTTTCAAGTTTGTTTAGTTACAAGCAGCCTATTTGCTCATTACTTGTTCTTGTCACAAATCAATACTCTCCAACTGTCGACAATTAGCCCTGAGTGTCAGGCATAATACAATCACACATCAGTCATGACGTCATAGACTGCGTCATTAATTCTCTCTAATGTCCAAGTACAAAGGTTCTCATGCTGGGGGAAAGGGGCGCACGACACCAACAAGATTGAAAGCTGTCAGCGGCACAAAACTGATGGCTTGCTAGACAGACAGACAGACAGACAGACAGACAGACAGGCAGGCAGAGAGACAGACAGACAGAGAGACAGACAGACAAACAGATAGATAGATAGATTGCCACTCACAGGCACATCTTAACTGAACTCTCAATCTTTATTTTAAAAAAAACCCACTTCTTGTATTTGTTTATTTATTGCTCACATTTAACGTCTTCCCCTCTTCATCTCTCTCTCTCTCTCTCTCTCTCTCTCTCTCTCTCTCTCTCTTTTATTATCACAACCATATTCTTTTATTATCAGTTATCATCATCATCATTGAGTGCCGTCTCCGCATCGAAGTTGGCTAGCATGGAGCACCATTCTGCTCTCTCTTGCTTTGATGGTGCAGGTTGTAATAGGCTTACTTGTCCATCTTTTTGATGTTACTCATCCATGTTAGTCTTGGTCTGCCTCTTTTACCTTGTATTTTTCCTTCCTTCTTTAGCAGGTTGCTGTGTCTTTTAACATGCCCCACAACAATCTAATTTGTCTTGTTGGAATCGTGTTTAGTACTTCTCTTTTCATTTTAGATATTTTAAGACCTCATCGTTTGTTTTCTTTTCCTTCCATCCAATTCTACCTATTCTTCTATAAATGCACATTTCAAAGGCTTCAATTTTCTGTTCTGTTTTCTTATCTGATCCCCCCTGTTTCTGCACCATACATGAATGTTGAGAAGATAGAACATATCGCTAGTCTTGTATCAGTAATGACTTTCATAACAACAACTCGCTACTCTCAATTTTTCAGGCAAGCAATCGCCAACCAATTCTCCCCCACTCACCAAGTGTTTCTTTCTTTCTTTCTTTCTTTCTTTCTTTCTTTCTTTCTTTCTTTCTTTCTTTCTTTCTTTCATTCACTCTTTCTTTCTTCCTTTTTTTCTTTCTTTCGTTCTTTCTCCTTTTTCAATTATTTCTTTTTTCCGTTCTTTCTTTCCCTCTTTCTTTTATCAATTATTTCTTTATTTCTTTTATTCTTCCTTTTTCAATTCTTTCTTTCTTATTTCTTTCTTTCTTATTTTCTTCCGCAAAAACATCTTTTCCACCTCTCCTTATTCATCTCAATCTCTCATTATTCCTTCGCTACTCCCTTCCTCTCTCTCTCTCTCTCTCTCTCTCTCTCTATCTTTCTCTCAGACTCTTTACAACCCACTCCCTTTATCGCACCACCCATTCTTTTCGCTCAATCTCTCTCGCGCCATCAATTCTTTTCGCTCAATCTTTCTCGCACCATCAATTCTTTTCGCTCAATCTTTCTTGCACCATCAATTCTTTTCGCTCAATCTTTCTCGCACCATCAATTCTTTTCGCTCAATCTTTCTCGCACCATCCATTCTTTTCGCTCAATCTTTCTCGCACCATCAATTCTTTTCGCTCAATCTTTCTCGCACCGTCAATTCTTTTCGCTCAATCTTTCTCGCACCAACCATTCTTTTCGCTCAATCTTTCTCGCACCATCAATACTTTTCGCTCAATCTTTCTCGCACCATCAATTCTTTTCGCTCAATCTTTCTCGCACCATCAATTGCTTTCGCTCAATCTTTCTCGCACCATCAATTCTTTTCGCTCAAACTTTCACGCACCATCAATTCTTTTCGCTCAATCTTTCTCGCACCACCCATTCTTTTCGCTCAATCTTTCTCGCACCATCCATTCTTTTCGCTCAATCTTTCTCGAACAATCCATTCTTTTCGCTCAATCTTCCTCGCACCACCCATTCTTTTCGCTCAATCTTTCTCGCACCATCCATTCTTTTCGCTCAATCTTTCTCGGACAATCCGTTCTTTTCGCTCAATCTTTCTCGCACCACCCATTCTTTTCGCTCAATCTTTCTCGCACCATCCATTCTTTTCGCTCAATCTTTCTCGCACCATCAATTCTTTTCGCTCAATCTTTCTCGCACCATCAATTCTTTTCGCTCAATCTTTCTCGCACCATCAATTCTTTTCGCTCAATCTTTCTCGCACCATCAATTCCTTTCGCTCAATCTTTCTCGCACCATCATTCTTTTCGCTCAATCTTTCTCGCACCATCAATTCTTTTCGCTCAATCTTTCTCGCACCACCCATTCTTTTCGCTCAATCTTTCTCGCACCATCCATTCTTCTCGCTCAATCTTTCTCGCACAATCCATTCTTCTCGCTCAATCTTTCTCGCACCACCCATACTTTTCGCTCAATCTTTCTCGCACCACCCATTCTTTTCGCTCAATCTTTCTCGCCCACTCCATTCTTTTCGCTCAATCTTTCTCGCACAATCCATTCTTTTCGCGCAATCTTTCTCGCACCATCCATTCTTTTCGCTCAATCTTTCTCGCACCATCAATTCTTTTCGCTCAATCTTTCTCGCACCATCAATTCTTTTCGCTCAATCTTTCTCGCACCATCAATTCTTTTCGCTCAATCTTTCTCGCACCATCAATTCTTTTCGCTCAATCTTTCTCGCACCATCAATTCTTTTCGCTCAATCTTTCTCGCACAATCCATTCTTTTCGCTCAATCTTTCTCGCACCATCCATTCTTTTCGCCCAATCTTTATCGCACCATCAATTCATTTCGCTCAATCTTTCTCGCACCACCCATTCTTTTCGCTCAATCTTTCTCGCACCATCCATTCTTTTCGTCCAATCTTTCTCGCACCATCCATTCTTTTCGCCCAATCTTTCCGGCACCATCAATTCTTTTCGCTCAATCTTTCTCGCACCATCCATTCTTTTCGCCCAATCTTTCTCGCACCATCCATTCTTTTCGCTCAATCTTTCTCGCACCATCAATTCTTTTCGCTCAATCTTTCTCGCACCACCCATTCTTTTCGCTCAATCTTTCTCGCACCATCCATTCTTTTCGCCCAATCTTTCTCGCACCATCAATTCTTTTCGCCCAATCTTTCTAAGTTCTCTCACATTTCTTTCCGTTTGTTTTCTCCCTCATTCACTCTAAAGACATTTTACAAATGAATCGCAAGCGAGGCAAAGCTTAATCAAGCACCAGAACACCACATCTTTAAAAAAGCCTTCTACGGAACAACTATTTTCTATTTAAAATCTAAAAAAAATGCCTTTCCTTAAGTTCGTATATGACACACAGTGTCCCCTGCCGCCTGTTATTAAAAAACGAGAAGATATAATTCATAAAGAGAAAGTGTAGACAGACGTTTAATGTCCGTTAAAATTATTGCTACTTCCTTCTTTAGGGTATTCCATACATGTAGACAAATGTCATTGCGGAGGTGGGTAGGGATGGGGGGAAGACATTTGTTATCGTTGCTTGCATGTAGACGACAAAAGCAGAATTATTAAACAACAATTTTGACAATTTGTAAATGTGACATTACAAAAAAATAATAAATTGTGTTCCGTTTCTAATAATGAAAAATGAAATATCTAAATTCACCTGCATAATTACGGTATCTTCAGTTATTTGTTTGTTTTTGTTTTCAGAGAAGATGGCTTGTAGGGAAGTTGTAAGCCGCATCTCATTATTATCAACACATTATATGCCACTAAACAAAACATTTAACGAAAACAAAAAAAGGCCAATTCAAGCACAGTTAACAAGTTCAATGAAATACAAACACCAAGAAGGCAATACAAGCACAGTTAACAAGTTCAATGAAATACAGACACCAAGAAGGTAATATGAGCACAGTTAACATGTTCAATGAAATACAGACACCAAGAAGGCGATACAAGCACAGTTAACATGTTCAATGAAATACAGACACCAAGAAGGTAATATGAGCACAGTTAACATGTTCAATGAAATACAGACACCAAGAAGGTAATATGAGCACAGTTAACATGTTCAATGAAATACAGACACCAAGAATGTAATATGAGCACAGTTAACAAGTTCAATGAAATACAGACACCAAGAAGGTAATATGAGCACAGTTAACAAGTTCAATGAAATACAAACACCAAGAAGGCAATACAAGCACAGTTAACAAGTTCAATGAAATACAGACACCAAGAAGGCAATACAAGCACAGTTAACAAGTTCAATGAAATACAAACACCAAGAAGGCAATACAAGCACAGTTAACAAGTTCAATGAAATACAAACACCAAGAAGGCAATACAAGCACAGTTAACAAGTTCAATGAAATACAGACACCAAGAAGGTAATATGAGCACAGTTAACAAGTTCAATGAAATACAGACACCAAGAAGGTAATATGAGCACAGTTAACAAGTTCAATGAAATACATACACCAAGAAGGCGATACAAGCACAGTTAACATGTTCAATGAAATGCATACACCAAGAAGGTAATATGAGCACAGTTAACAAGTTCAATGAAATACATACACCAAGAAGGTAATATGAGCACAGTTAACAAGTTCAATGAAATACATACACCAAGAAGGTATTATGAGCACAGTTAACAAGTTCAATGAAATACAAACACCAAGAAGGCAATACAAGCACAGTTAACAAGTTCAATGAAATACAGACACCAAGAAGGCAATACAAGCACAGTTAACAAGTTCAATGAAATACAAACACCAAGAAGGCAATACAAGCACAGTTAACAAGTTCAATGAAATACAAACACCAAGAAGGCAATACAAGCACAGTTAACAAGTTCAATGAAATACAGACACCAAGAAGGTAATATGAGCACAGTTAACAAGTTCAATGAAATACAGACACCAAGAAGGTAATATGAGCACAGTTAACAAGTTCAATGAAATACATACACCAAGAAGGCGATACAAGCACAGTTAACAAGTTCAATGAAATGCATACACCAAGAAGGTAATATGAGCACAGTTAACAAGTTCAATGAAATACATACACCAAGAAGGTAATATGAGCACAGTTAACAAGTTCAATGAAATACATACACCAAGAAGGTATTATGAGCACAGTTAACAAGTTCAATGAAATACAAACACCAAGAAGGTAATATGAGCACAGTTAACATGTTCAATGAAATACAGACACCAAGAAGGTAATATGAGCACAGTTAACATGTTCAATGAAATACAGACACCAAGAAGGCGATACAAGCACAGTTAACAAGTTCAATGAAATACAAACACCAAGAAGGCAATACAAGCACAGTTAACAAGTTCAATGAAATACAGACACCAAGAAGGCAATACAAGCACAGTTAACACGTTCAATGAAATACAGACACCAAGAAGGCAATACAAGCACAGTTAACAAGTTCAATGACATACAGACAACAAGAAGGCAATACAAGCACAGTTAACAAGTTCAATGACATATAGACAACAAGAAGGCAATACAAGCACAGTTAACAAGTTCAATGACATACAGACAACAAGAAGGCAATACAAGCACAGTTAACAAGTTCAATGACATACAGACAACAAGAAGGCAATACAAGCACAGATAACAAGTTCAATGAAATACAAACACCAAGAAGGCAGAAGTCATGACGATTACACATGAGTAGGGCTCGGATTTTTATGACCTAAAAATCCTGAAATATGACAAGCAAATATGACCTAAAAAAGGCAAAATATGACCTAAAATATGCTAAATATGCCGAAATATGACCATTAGGTATTTCTCATTTATGAACCAAAAAAAAAAAACGCAAATTATTATTGTTTGCATGTTTTACGCATTACATAGTAGTCATAGTACCTACATAGTAGTAATACTTAACAAAGCATGTATAAAAACACTTACCACATTTATTCCTCAGTTTTCATTGTTTGTACAATTGCAACCGACAACAACATACATTTTTAGAGTTTCAAATTTGAACGATCGTCGATTGTCACTGAGAATTGTTTTATATTTGGAAAAACTTCGTTCTACATCACATGATGTCACAGGGGCAAATCTAAATAACGTCAGATCATTTGCTGAAAGTTCAGGTTCATCCTCTTGAAATGTTGCATGTTTGCCACTAAGTATGTCTGCAATTTTGCACAATGAGAAATAACCAGAATTTCTATGAAGAACGCTTTCTAATTTTACTTTAATCCTGTTGCTTACTTCACCACGTGATCCATTTATTTCTGTTTGAATTTGTTTCACAATATCTAATGCATCATAAAGTGCAGTCCCTTCGCTTTCCAGACGTTTTATTGCTTTTGAAATTGCAGAAAAGTTTGACTTTAAATAAGTCAGATTTTGTGATAGTCTGGTAGAAAATAAGCTTTGCACTGCTTAAATTGATGTTGCGTCGTCTTTGTCTAGGGCATTAAATATTTTATCCAGTGTTGAATAGTTTTCACAGTAATACTCTACAGCGTCCAGCCATGTACCCCAACGTGTAAGGATAGGTTGTGGAGGAAGTGGTAGTTGAGGAGCTTCTTCTTTGAATTTTTGTACTCGAAGAGGAGCCTTGATGAATATTTTTTTCCCATTTGAAATAAGCTTGTCCACATCAGGAAAATTACCTCGAACTTCCTCAGCTACTCGATGCAGTGCATGAGCAAGGCAAGTAATATGGATCAATTTCGGGTAGAGAATTTGAAGTCCTTTAGCAGCCTTTTTCATATAGGGAGCAGCATCTGTTATTAATACAAGGATATTATTTCTTTCTATTCCATTTGGCCACAACAGCTTCATGGAATTATCAAATAGAACAGCTATGGAGGTATGATTTGTTCTTTCAAGAACTTCATAGTTAAGGACAAATTTTTCTCCTGGTTGATCTCCTTTTAAAGTTCCAACTATAACATTTGCGACAAACCTGCCATCGACATCAGTAGTCTCGTCTAAGGAAACCCATATCTTGTTATCTGCAATAGAATTTCTAATTTTATTTAACATGTCCTCATGACATTTGGAGAGATAATTTTTCCTTAAAGTAGATTCATCTGGGATAGGATGGCTAGTGTATTTCTCCAGAAATTGTCGGAAATATTGATTTTGCAATTTATTTAAAGGGATATTTGATGAAACCATCATATGACACAAATCTTAATAAAAACCGGTCTCTGTGTTTCCCGAAGAAGAAGAGGAAGTAGCAGAACATTTTTCAAGTAATAAACTTTGTCTTCCTTCCATTTCAGAAAGTCTACTTAAACAATTCATATGTTTAGAAGTATTGCAATGTTGTTGCACATTAAACCGTTTTCCAGCTGTAACCTTGACCTCACACAGTGTACAGTACAATATTTCTCCATCGGTACTAAATACTTTTGAACCAAATTCCTGCACAAATTTACGCAACTTTGCACCATTAGAATTAGACACTTTAGGCATTGTAAAGCAAAGTTATTCCAGTGAATCAACCATAAACAATATAACTATTATATAACTATGAGCTAGAGCACAAGATCATGTAGTCAGTCACTGTTGCAAATGGCAAATTAATAATTGTAACCAGGGTTGCCAGATATATTTTTGGATTTTAGGCCAAAAAGTGTTGAAAAAAAGCCAAATTAGGCCAAATAGTCAATTAAAAAGCAAAAAAAAAAGGCCAAACATTTCTGCTATACTCACATCACATGAAACTCTCCAGATCAAGATTATTAACGTCATCCGCATCAGAGCTACCTGATTCTACAGCATACAAATTCTCTGATGTAAATTCTTTGAGCATTTTTGCTGATGGGATGAAGTCTTTACAACATTTGTTTGAAAGCAACAGTTCTGCTCTAATCCTGACAATAGAGTCAAGCAAATGCAGTTGCATCTTATTCCTTGCTTTTGTCTTCACTGACGTTACAATGGAGAAAATTCTTTCAACTATGGCATTGCTGCATGGGGTGATCAGACAAGTTAGGGCAAAGTTGGCTAACTCTTTGAATGACTGATGCTGATGTATGCCAATCCAAAACTGTTCACAGTCAGTAGGAAGTCCATCTTTCTTAAACATGGTATCTTCTTTCCAATCAATCAATATAATTTTTCTGTATTGTTCTTCAATAGTGCTGATGTTACTTCCTGCTAGGTGTAAGAAGGGTAAGTCTGAAAACGTTGCTCTCGAAGCTTGATTTAAAATAATCCGTGGACTCAGCTTTGATAGATTTTGAAATATATTACTCGCCGAAGGAAGTCTACATGTTATTTGATTGAGAGCTTCCTCTAGCATACACATACATCTTTCTTTGACATTTTTAATTTCGTGATGAGCGTCAGTGTTGTTGTTCTTTTGTAGGAACGTATTACATTCTGTTAAAAATTTGATACCAAAATCAACTTGATTTATATCCTTTCTTTGTCCATTTGTATCATACAATCTGTTCTGAAGACTTGCCTTTTGTAAAAATAATTCTTGACACAGTTCATGAGGATCAGCTTTAGTTTGTTGAAAAAGGCCATTGAGTCTTTCAAATTCCTGCACAACGGGTGTTGCGAAAACAAAGAACAAGTAATTGTTATAATCTAACATCATGTCCTTTAACAATCGTGCTTTGTATTTTGTGTCAAACTTTGACTGGGCTAATTCAGTACTCATGAAATAAGCCTTTAGCTCTTCCCAATTCATCAGAATATTAAACATAACTTTTCCTCGCACAAGCCATCGAGTAGCTGATGGTTTCTCAAAAGGCAGTGGAGCAGTTCTGGTTGACTCATATTCTGTAGGTGTATTCATCACTGTAAATAATTCTTTGTAGGCTTCTCGTCTTAGGCTACTGTGGGAAAACCATTGCGGTATTTCTGATAGTAAAGATCCTATATTTGACGGTAGCTTAGCTACTGCATAATAAATGCAAAGTGCCAAAGAATGACAAATACATTTCAGCTGTACACATGAAGGAGATGCATTTCTTAATCTAGACCACACTGAGTTGTTACAGCCAACCATGTTTGACGCTCCATCTGATGCAAATCCAATGCAATTTGTGAGACTCTGGCCACATTTTTTTATTTCACCATCAATCAAATTAAATATGTTTTCTCCTGTTGCTTCTTGCACGGGAATTAGCCCAAGATACCCTGTTAGAATTTCCTGTTTTCTTTCACTGAAAAACCGAATTAAGATACACAAGTATTTTTGTGTGGAGACATCTGTAGATTCATCTAAAATGATGGCGTATTTCTTGTCCTGAAAGTCATGGATGAGATCCGTTTTTAGTGCTGGCGATATTATATTTTTTATTAAGCATGAACATTTAGTTCTGTGCAATTTGATGTTTCCTAATGTACTGCCCTGGCCATGTGCTGTCATAATTTCACTCAGATGGTCAATTGTGCGAATTGCACAGTGGCAGGTCATGCTTACAGCAATTTGGAGCTCTGCTGTTTTAACTTTATCGTAATTTTGTCTAGGACTTTGAGTGACACTAAGTTGTGTCTGACTATTTGATGGAACTCTCATCATGTGCTTAGATGATTTCTCATGATTTGAGATGTTTCCTCTTTTTGGTACAATCGTACACCGGCAGAGTTTACAATATGCTGCCTCTGATCCATCAGAAGCTTTCATGAGCCATGGGTATGTTTCTTCCCAAATACTATTGTACTTACGATTGCTATCATAAGATGCTTTCCATTTCTTTGATGAAGAAGCCATGAGTAACACAAGTAATATCTTTATCAAACACAGCCTAGACTAATGTAAATAATTAGTCGACTTGTTAAGCGCACGTCCTAGGCACACTCCTGTACGACGACTCACGACTCACGACTAGTCACGACACGTTCGTTTTGTTTCAATTTTGAAAATGAACTATTTTGAAGAATATTCCTAGAATGAAACATTAAGAATTAAGACCTATGGATTCTGAAAGTGAAAGTAATTTGCAAAAGTGCGCCAAATTCTTATTAAAGTCAGATGATTTGATGCATTTTTGGAGCAAAATAATTATATTTTTAAAGAACTTTTACTGAAATTGTGGTTTATACTTTTTTTTTTACTACTGGTTTAGAAAAAAAGCCAGGAATAAGCCAAAAAACCCAAAAAAGCCAAAGAATTTCTTTAGGCCAAACAAAAACCAAAAAAGCCAGATTTGTGGAATTTGGCCTAAAAAAAGCCAAATTGGCAACCCTGATTGTAACATACAAATGGGCGCCAAACGGTTTAAATTGAAACTGGAAGATTTAACAAATCCAGGAATATTCGCTCCTGACGTTGAAACATTTGAAATTGTTTCCTACAATTTACTTTCGAAACAAAACCCAGAAAATTCTTTTGAAGTATTGAGCGGATGTCACTCCCTTTTTTATTCTCAGATGCCGACTGACATCAAAGAGTTGACTGATGTCTTCCCCTCCCTACAGTCGCATGAAAGACACACATGCATATTCACTAATACACCACACATTCAGAAATACAGTATAGCCAATCCTCACAATTTGTCTCTAAACATAGTTTAAGATGTGCTAACATTGGTAAGCAAACGGAGTACACCAGAAAGTTGAGTACACCAGAAAATATGCAAAATATGACCAAAATATGACCTAAATATGACCAAAATATGACCTAAATCTCCAATTTCAGGCAAAATATGACCTCATCAAAATTATGGTCAAAATATGCATTTATATGACAAATAAAAACAGCTTAAAATTGTTCAGAAATGCTTGAAACATGTAGAAATTAACTTAAAACTGAAAATATGCTTCAGGAAAAAAATATGACATTTCATGAAAATCCGAGCCCTACACATGAGTATCCGTGGGAAAATCTACGCTGGTTACAATATATAGAAGCTCAAGAACTATCTGCAGCAAAAACATACACTTACCTGACAGGCACATATCCTGACATTGTATTTCTTCGAGGGTTTCTACAACATTCTATGTGGAAGTTCACAAAGTAGATTAATGAAATATGCGATTATTTTTCTGAATGGAAAATGAACATTTAGAGATTCTCTAAGCCCAAAATATTAACTAAACAATGAATATATAAAAAATGTATATTTTCAGTACAGTTGTAGGGATCTAAATGCAGAGTGAAAAGCTCAGATATTGATAATTTGACCGCAATTTCAACATTTTGTGCCCTTTTATGCGCACTCGAAAAAGAATCGTCAGCGCCCGCAGAAGAAGATGACATCATCACAATTGCATTTTAATTGTTTGAAAACCAGTGGTACAGCTTTTTAAAAATATAATTATTAGCGTTTTTTTTAAATTTGTAATCTGTTTTATTTGTGTTTGTACCACTTTTTAGTTGGCGTGTCTAGTCTTGTTTTATTTGTGCTTGTACTACTTTTGGGTCGAAGTGTTACTGTGTCTAGTCTTGTTTTATTTGTGTTTGTACCACTTTTTAGTTGGCGTGTCTAGTCTTGTTTTATTTGTGCTTGTACTACTTTTGGGTCGAAGTGTTACTGTGTCTAGTCTTGTTTTATTTGTGTTTGTACCACTTTTAATTTGGTATGTCTCTCTTCTTCTTCTACCTTTTTAGCTCCCAGTGGAGCATAGGTCTTCAACAAACACTTTCCAAGTCGATATGTTTTTTTTCATACTTTTAAGATCATTCCATGTCTTCCCCATCATCTTCATCTCTGCTTCGATCTGTCTTCTCCAAGAATTCCTTGGTCTTCCTCTTTGTCTTTTCCCCTGGGGATTCCAAAAAAGGGCCTGTTGTGTAATACTCTCAGTTGGCTTCCGTAGTGTGTGTCCTATGCAGCGCCATTGTCTTCGCTGTATCTCTTTATCCACTGGTATTTGACTGGTACATTTACATAATTCTATGTTAGTGATTTTGTCCTGCCATTTCCATCCTTTTATCCTGCGCCAGCATCCAATAATGAAAGTCTGTATTTTCGCGATTTTCAATTTTGTTGTTCTCCGTGTTTCACAGCCATATAATAGGACCGACTTAACATTTGAGTTGAAAATGTTTATTTTTGAATTTATCCTGATTTATTTGGATTTCCATATGTTTCCCAGTGCAATGAAAGCTCCTCTTGCTTTTGATATCCTTATTTTGGTATCATTTTCTGTTCCTCCTTCTTTATCTATATTACTGCCCAGATATATGTAAGATTGTACGTCTAGTAGAGGTATTTCTCCTAGTTTTATTTGGTTATTGCCAACTGTATAAATTCTCATAATGTTGGTCTTATCTCTATTAATCTTCAGTCCTAGCTGTTGTGATCTCTCATCACGTATGCTCATTTTATCCTGCATCTGTTGATGGATGTGTGATAGGAGAGCAATGTTATCAGCAAAGTCTAAATCATCAAGTTGTTTGGTCAGTGACCACTGGATCACATTTCTGTTGTTTTGAGTTATTTTCATAATCCAATCTATGGCAAGTAGAAAGAGAAATGGAGACAGAAGGCTTCCCTGCCTTACTCCTGTTCTTATTTCAAATGCTTCTGTAATCTGTCCTTCATGCACCACACTACATTTCGTTCCTTCATACATTGTTTTTATCAGGTTAATAAACTTTATGGGGATTCCGTAATGACTCAGCAACTGCCAAAGCATTCTTCTGTCTAAACTATCAAATGCCTTTTCGTAATATATGAATCCAATATAAAGTGGGGATTTTAGTTCTAAACTTTGTTCAACTATTATACGTTGAGTAGTTATTTGATCAGCACATGATCTGTTCTTCCTAAAACCTGCTTGTTCATCTCTCAAATGTTTCTCTATGGCCTCTTTTAGTCTCTCCAGAATGATTCTGCTTAATATTTTTCCTGGCACTGATAGTAGCATAATTCCCCTATAATTTGTACACTCCTGTAAACTTCATTTCTTTGGTAGTTTGATCATATAACCTTCTTTCCAGTCTTTAGGTATTTCTTCCCTCTCCCAAATTTTATCTAATAGATTATGTAACATCTTGGTAGAGGTGTTAATATCTGCTTTGATGGCTTCCGAAGGAATTACATCTAGACCTGTGCTTTACCATTTTTTAATAGCTTGATAGCTTTCATTATTTCTTTTTTGCTTGGTTTTCAACAGTTAACGTGTAACTCTACTTCTGCTGGTAGTATATCTGGAGGATTATTTGAGCCGGGTCTGTTCAAAAGTTCTTCAAAGTGCTCTTTCCATCTCTCCATTTGTTCCTTTATATTACTAAGTAGATTCCCTTAATCACCTCCATCGTCATGCTACTCGTTGTCACAGCCATCACCTTCATCGTCGTGCTACTCATGGTCACAACCATCACCTCCATCGTCGTGCTACTCGTGGTCACAGCCATCGTCTCCATCGTCATGCTACTCGTGGTCACAACCATTGTCTCCATCGTCATGCTACTCGTGGTCATAGCCATCGCCTCCATCGTCATGCTGCTCGTGATCACTGCCGTCACCTCCATCGTCATGCTACTCGTGATCACTGCCGTCACCTCCATCGTTATGCTACTCGTGATCACTGCCGTCACCTCCATCGTCATGCTACTCGTGGTCACAGCCATCACCTCCATCGTCATGCTACTCATGGTCACAGCCATCGTCTCCATCGTCATGCTACTCGTGGTCACAGCCATCACCTCCATCGTCATGCTACTCGTGGTCACAGCCATCACCTCCATCGTCATGCTACTCGTGGTCACAGCCATCACCTCCATCGTCATGCTACTCGTGGTCACAACCATATCCTCCATCGTCATGCTACTCGTGGTCACAGCCATCACCTCCATCGCCATGCTACTCGTGATCACTGCCGTCACCTCCATCGTCATGCTACTCGTGGTCACAGCCATCACCTCCATCGTCATGCTACTCATGGTCACAGCCATCGTCTCCATCGTCATGCTACTCGTGGTCACAGCCATCACCTCCATCGTCATGCTACTCGTGGTCACAGCCATCACCTCCATCGTCATGCTACTCGTGGTCACAGCCATCACCTCCATCGTCATGCTACTCGTGGTCACAACCATATCCTCCATCGTCATGCTACTCGTGGTCACAGCCATCACCTCCATCGCCATGCTACTCGTGATCACTGCCGTCACCTCCATCGTCATGCTGCTCGTGGTCACAGCCATCACCTCCATCGTCATGCTACTCATGGTCACAGCCATCGTCTCCATCGTCATGCTACTCGTAGTCAAAGCCATCATCTCCATCGTCATGCTACTCGTGGTCACAGCCATCATCTCCATGGTCATGCTACTCGTGGTCACAGCCATCACCTCCATCGTCATGCTACTCGTGGTCACAGCCATTATCTCCATCGTCATGCTACTCGTGGTCACAGCCATCATCTCCATCGTCATGCTACTCGTGGTCACAGCCATCACCTCCATCGTCATGCTACTCGTGGTCACAGCCATCACCTCCATCGTCATGCTACTCGTGGTCACAGCCATCACCTCCATCGTCATGCTACTCGTTGTCACAACCATATCCTCCATCGTCATGCTACTCGTGGTCACAGCCATCACCTCCATCGTTATGCTACTCGTGATCACTGCCGTCACCTCCATCGTCATGCTACTCGTGGTCACAGCCATAACCTCCATCGTCATGCTACTCATGGTCACAGCCATCGTCTCCCTCGTCATGCTTCTCGTGGTCAAAGCCATCACCTCCATCGTCATGCTACTCGTGGTCACATCCATCACCTCCATCGTCATGCTACTCGTGGTCACAGCCATCATCTCCATCGTCATGCTACTCGTGGTCACAACCATCATCTCCATCGTCATGCTACTCGTGGTCACAGCCATCACCTCCATCGTCATGCTACTCGTGGTCACAGCCATCATCTCCATGGTCATGCTACTCGTGGTCACAGCCATCACCTCCATCGTCATGCTACTCGTGGTCACAGCCATTATCTCCATCGACATGCTACTCGTGGTCACAGCCATCATCTCCATCGTCATGCTGCTCGTGGTCACAGCTATCATCTCCATCGTCATGCTGCTCGTGGTCACAGCCATCATCTCCATCGTCATGCTACTCGTGGTCACAGCCATCATCTCCATCGTCATGCTACTCGTGGTTACAACCATCACCTCCATCGTCATGCTGCTCGTGGTCACAGCCATCATCTCCATCGTCATGCTGCTCGTGGTCACAGCCATCATCTCCATCGTCATGATGCTCGTGGTCACAGCCATCATCTCCATCTTCATGCTACTCGTGGTCACAACCATCACCTCCATCGTCATGCTACTCGTGGTCACAGTCAGCATCTCCATCTTCATGCTACTCGTGGTCACAGCCAACACCTCCATGGTCATGCTACTCGTGGTCACAGTCAGCATCCCCATCTTCATGCTACTCGTGGTCACAGCCAACACCTCCATCGTCATGCTACTCGTGGTCATAACGTACTGCATCGCTGTCTTCTTTAACTGTTCTACTTTCAAAGCGTGACGTAAATGCTCGTGCACTTCGTATTACGGATCAGTTTCTATGAATAACTTCATCTTTCTCGTCGGTGTTGTCCCAAATGAAGGCGCTGACCCCCGTATCAACATATCAACCACAACTGAATTCTATTCCCCGCATTTCTTGCCGAGTGTGACAATATATGAGAATGTATATATTTGAATGATGTAGGCACCGGTATCCACTCAAAAGTTAATCTGACTTCTACGCAACAAATCGTTCTAGCTGTGCAAAGTAGTAGTAGCCTCCTGCAGTCAAAATTGACTTAAAAAGTTTGCAGTGCCCCTAGAAATGTTATTTTTTCTTTTCTTTCGACGTATATTCTCTTTTACGTTGAATCTATCTGTTTCGTGTTTTGAATTGGAGCTTTCCAGTGTATTTCCAAAGATTGCAGTCTGCAACTATTTGTTTCCAGACTGCAGTGTTTATGTTCAATCTTCATGTCACGTTTACCCGCTTCTATAAATTGGAGTTTTGGGCGCTCCCTAGTACTTTTGCCATCTGCCAGTTGTTGTAAAATAGGCAGAGGCAGACCAAGACTAACATGGACGAGTAACATCAAAAGATGGACGGACAAATCAGCCTATGACAACCTGCACCATCAAAGCAAGAGACAGAGCAGAATGGCGCTCCTTTGTAGCCAACCTTCGCTGCGGAGACCGCACTCGATGATCAGTCGTTCAGGAAGTGAATCTTTTGGTATGCGGCCATCTTTCATTCGGTGGCCAGGCCAGCGTGACCTACGTTGTTTGAGCAGCGTGCAGACGATCGGAAAGCCTGGTTATCCTCTCTAGGGCGCAAGCTTGGGCGGGAAAAAAAGACAAGTTTTTGCCGATGCAACATGTTTCTATCTGTATCAAGTAGACATTCAGAATTTCCCTGTTTATAATGTATTTGTAATTTAAAGATCATAATCGCCGCACAGTTTTTAAAGTCTTCGGTCTTTTTTTTTACTTATTGTTGCAATAATAATCTTCAAAAAATCTTAGGCGTTGGTCAATTTCTCTTTTACTATTTCCAGATCTTTTATTGAAGTCACACGTGACATTTAAATGATAATGCAATTCACTTCTTGTATGGTATCATCCTTGAAATCATTAAAAAAAAATGTTTCACATTCCTCCTCGTTATCGGGACACTTCATGGGTCATATAGTTGGGTGTATTATATATATTCCGATTCCTCTTTAATGCAAACTGTCAGTCTTTTAAATGGTTTGTAGGCTACTGCTGTTATTATATTTGCTGTATCAGGGTATATGGTGAATCCTGCGCTGTGCTTTAATCTTTAGATCTCCGTCTCATGCTGACTAAACAATACATTACAAATATGTGATTATCTTGACATTTAGTTGATCGGTTCGGATACAGCTCCTGTTGCATTTAATCTCATTACTATATATTTATATGAATATCGTCTGGATTGTTTTGACACGTCTAAGATACAATCGTTCTATCTTCACATTCGACATATCAGGGAAAAATACGGTTACACAAAGATCAATTTTGGATATTTTTAGGTCCAGTACTTTTCTCGACATTGTATATATGAGCTCTGCTTTCTAAAACAGGGATGATTTTTATTCGTTTATGGTTTTCCCGTCATGCCATTGGTTGAGAAGTGGATCATAGTAACACATTTTAATAACTCAGTAGCAGACATAAATATCAATTAAAGATAGATCATTTTACAGTGGCAGACAATCTGAAAGAGTGTGAACTTCTAAACAATTGTCATTTCAACACGTAACAGATTAGAGTGAATACACTGGAGTACAAGGGATCTTTCAGTCGATTGAAATATTCAGGGGACATAGTAAAGAGACTGCTCGTTATTGCTATGAGGTCTCGTCTGCCTGATATGTATAGTAAGGGACACGACAACAAGCACTGGCCTCATCACTTCCAAACATTGGCGTTTTAATTGTGTAAGGTTAAAGACCTGTAAAGAGATGTTTGTATAATATGACGAGACACGCGACAACTATTGCTGTTCAACAATTTGATGGGCAGAAAAACATACAGAAAGTGATTGGTATTGTTGTGTATGTGTGTGTGTGTTTTTTGAGGAGAGCATGGGATAGAGAAAATAGTTCCCGTGTGTTTATGTTGACAAATAAAGGTTTAAAAAATCGTCAAAACAAATATTAATTTTTTCCCTTAATGTTGGATAATGGAATTTCTTTTATTTGAAGGTTTCAAACTTTAAAAATGGCTGTCGAGGTTAAAGAAGTGTAACACACTTTCCTGTCGTCAAATAGTTAAAAATAGTTCACTTTTTTTGGGGAAAAATTATAGAGCGTGACCAAAGTTCAGGAAGGTCACAACGATTTCCGGTCTTTTTTCGATGACGAATTTGGAGAAATAAACTAGCGAAGTTCCGGAGAACTGGTTCCCACAGGTCTTGCAGCAAGGGCGCAGGATTTCCACTAGTTCTGGCCAGTGCGTCAAGAGAATGGCTCTTGACGTCAGTTGACAGTTTAGTCGTACTTAGGTGACGTGTGCAGTTCGGCGTTCAGTGACTTGTGGCGTTGGTTTGGCTGTTGTTTCACATAAAAGACTTTAGGCTTCAGATTTTAGAATGAAATGGCTTCACTGTAGGCAGGGTATTCCCATATCTGCCCAGCCTCGGTTCCAGCAACTAACAGAGTGTTTCATGTAAAAGATGATGTCAAAATTTTATGGTCAACCATTGTCCAAATGTTCCTACTATATTCATTCTTTGGGCGCCGTCTCCACATCGAAGGTTGGTTACCACGGAGCGCATTTTATTCTATATTTTGTCTTGACGTTGCACGTTGTCATAATTTTATCTCTTCACCTGTTGATGTTATCAGTCAACTTTAGTCTTGGTCTGCCTCTGCCTCCCTACTGAATACTCAGATTTGGTTTTGGCCAGACGGAAGAATATCGGATGGTCCAGTGTTTCATAATTGTTTTAATCTAATGATGGTATATAGTAAGTAAAGAGCCCCGTCACGCCAGTGACGTATAGGGAATATGGTGTTAGTGACCATCAATTTTACAGACCTTCAGCACATGATATTTGGAGTAATGTGGTCGGTATTACGCCTGTGCCGCTTTACTTTCCCATTAAAAAAATCCTGTACCCATTTAAAGCTGGATGAACCTGGAAGCCGTCGGTTGGGATTGAACCCTACCTCTTGTCCTTTGCAGTCCAGTTCACTAACCACAGAGTTATCGCGGCTCCCAATGATGGTATATCAAGTATATATGGCACATCATGAGAAGAGGAAAGTTGGAATACTTGGTTACAACAGGCAAAATACAAGCAAAGAGAGATCGCGGACGACAAAGAGAGAAAATACTAGATAGCTTGGTGTCATGGCATGGCAAACAGTCAACAACAGAACTGATACGATGCACTGAAGATAGAAGATTGTTGAAATACATGATCGCCTACGCCAACCGGTTTGACACATGATGATGATATATCACGTGCTCACTGTGCACTTAACGATTTGCTCTTGATCAGAGCTCAATGGTTAGCTCATGACCTACTTTAAACATGTATGAAGACAGTTGTGGTTAGGAGATCCGAACGTGAAGTAATTAGCGGTCCAGAAACTAGTGCCTCCTTTCTTCTTTCCAGCTGCTCAACATAAAGTATATCATTGTTAAAACTTTGAAACCAGCACCTTCTTTATTCTTATTAAATTATTATTTTAAAGAATACATTTATAAAATTGGTATCCACATACCCACATTCCATCCCTAATATAATATACATTTCTCAATCCAGCATACCTTGGCACTTATTCGTATATTATCCACTGAGACTTGCTTGTCTGTTATTTTACTGTAATTTATTTTTTCAATGATCTATACATTCCTAACGCAAGGAAAAATAAAACCTAAGCGGTCAGATAATCTACAAGTTCCACGGCAATACAATATTTAGCATTAAGCCAAAGGAGATAACAAAATGTAGGACTCAGATAACTAAGGGAAAAAATCATATAAGAAAAGATACATTTAAAATAGCAAGACAAACATTCAAATAGCAAAACAAAAATTTAAAATAGCAAAACATACATTTTAAATAGAAAAATAGACATTAAAATATAAAAACAACCATTTCAAATATAAGAACATACATTCAAATAACACAATAATCATTAAAATAGCAAAATAGACATTCAAATAGCAGAACAGGCATTCAATAATAAATACAAACATTTCAAATATAAAGACAAATATTCAAATATAAAAACAGACATCTAAATAGCAATAGACATTCAAATAGCAAAACAGACATTCAAATAGCAAAACAGACATTCAAATAGCAAAACAGACATTCAAATAGCAGAACAGACATTCAAATATAAAAACAAACATCCAAATAACAAAACAAACATTTCAAATTAAAAAAAAAATTCAAATTTTAAAACAAACATTCAAATACCAAAATAAACATTCAAATACCAAAATAAACATTTCAAGTAGCAAAATATACTTTCAAATAAAAAAATAAAATTAAAATATCTAAACAGCCATTTCAAATAGCAAAACAAACATTGAAATAAAAAACAAGCATGTTATATCCAAACAAACATTTGAAAGAGCGAAATAAACAATTTAAATTGCATTAATCTCTTTCAAATTTCACATTAATCACTTGGATACAGAAAATAAAAAAGTGACCTTCAACCTTTTACCAAATGTGAATGTTTCCTTTTAAACGCATCAAAAGTACATGCCATTTTTTGTTTAAAATAATTTTGAAAAGGTCAGAGAAAAAAGAATCAAATCGTGCAAAAATTATGAACATTATTTGATTATACTATAGGCCAACTGTGAGAAATCACAACATTATTTGATTATACTATAGGCCAACTGTGAGAAATCACAACATTATTTGATGATACTATAGGCCAACTGTGAGAAATCACAACATTATTTGATGATACTATAGGCCAACTGTGAGAAATCACAACATTATTTGATGATACTATAGGCCAACTGTGAGAAATCACAACATTATTTGATGATACTATAGGCCAACTGTGGGAAATCACAACATTATTTGATGATACTATAGGCCAACTGTGAGAAATCACAACATTATTTGATGATACTATAGGCCAACTGTGAGAAATCACAACATTATTTGATGATACTATAGGCCAACTGTGGGAAATCACAACATTATTTGATGATACTATAGGCCAACTGTGAGAAATCACAACATTATTTGATGATACTATAGGCCAACTGTGAGAAATCACAACATTATTTGATGATACTATAGGCCAACTGTGAGAAATCACAACATTATTTGATGATACTATAGGCCAACTGTGAGAAATCACAACATTATTTGATGATACTATAGGCCAACTGTGAGAAATCACAACATTATTTGATGATACTATAGGCCAACTGTGAGAAATCACAACATTATTTGATGATACTATAGGCCAACTGTGAGAAATCACAACATTATTTGATGATACTATAGGCCAACTGTGGGAAATCACAACATTATTTGATGATACTATAGGCCAACTGTGAGAAATCACAACATTATTTGATGATACTATAGGCCAACTGTGAGAAATCACAACATTATTTGATGATACTATAGGCCAACTGTGGGAAATCACAACATTATTTGATGATACTATAGGCCAACTGTGGGAAATCACAACATTATTTGATGATACTATAGGCCAACTGTGAGAAATCACAACATTATTTGATGATACTATAGGCCAACTGTGGGAAATCACAACATTATTTGATGATACTATAGGCCAACTGTGAGAAATCACAACATTATTTGATGATACTATAGGCCAACTGTGAGAAATCACAACATTATTTGATGATACTATAGGCCAACTGTGAGAAATCACAACATTATTTGATGATACTATAGGCCAACTGTGAGAAATCACAACATTATTTGATGATGCTATAGGCCAACTGTGGGAAATCACAACATTATTTGATGATGCTATAGGCCAACTGTGAGAAATCACAACATTATCATAATTGCGGCTTCAATTTCTTATCAGTGGAAATAAAATAAAGCATTCTAAAGTTTTAATAAAAAGGGGAAAAAAAACTCCAAACAGTAAACATAAAAACAGAGCAACATTCAGCCTGAAGGTTGGTGCTAAATCAAACATAAAAGACAACTTAATAAACGTACAGCTCTCGGAACAAACAAAACAAGACATCTAGTTTGAGTGTTTATTTGCTTGCCCCGATCACAGGTGTTTGTTTTTCTCAAGTTATTTATTTTCTATGTGCTAGACAATGTAGCATAAACACTCTCCACAAATTGTTATATTAATTCCATATTAATAATGACAAGAATATTATTATAATATTCTCTGATCCACCACACCCTCCAAATTAACAATCTCTTTCCGTACGTTTCGACGCACTGTGCGTCACCCTCAAATTGATTAATGTGAACCGTCACCAAACCATATTTATTACATGTCTTGTATCATCTTGATATTGGTGAAATCTAATTACTTTTTCAATTACCTAAAAACTCATATATATATATATCATCATCATGTGCCATACCGGTTGGTGTAGGCGATCATGTCCTTGCACAATCTTCTATCCACAGTGCATCGTATCAGTCCTGTTGTTGACTGTTCTCCATGTCATGACACCAAGCTATCCAGTATTTTCTCTCTTTGTCGTCCGCGATCTCTCTTTCCATTCATTTTGCCAATTGCAACCAAGTATTTCAACTTTCCTCTTCTCATGATGTTCCCGAAAAATTTTGACTAATCATGACAAATCACAACTTATATATATATATATATATATATATATATATATATATATATATATATATATATATATAAGAGTTCTTAAATGTTACGTAGAGCCAGTCTTAGCACATGGATGCGAATCATGGACAATAGGACAACAGACAAGAAAATCACTGGAGTCTGTAGAAATGTGGTTTTACAGAAGAATGTTGAGAGTACCATGGACAGCTAAGAAGAGTATTGAAGATGTTCTGAGAGAGGTTAAAGCAAAAAGAGAACTAATTTCCATATCAGGAAGAAACAATCATCATTTTTTGGCCATGTAATGAGAAGAGAACAACTGGAATATATTGGGACAACTGGAAAAATTGAGGTACGAAGAGATAGAGGGAAGCAAAGAGAACAAATAACAGACAGCTTAAGAGAATGGCTTGGCAGAAAGTCAACAACAGAAATGATAAATAGCTGCAGAGGTCGAAAGTTGTGGAGAGACATGATCACCTACGCCAGCAGGCCCGGTACTTGATGATGACAACATTGATTCTTAAAACCATTAACAATTGTGTCTCTGTAAACTCCCCTTCTGTTGCATTAATAAAAATTTCCATACGGAAAGACTTAATGGATCAACGTCAAAGAGGTCTTCAAAGAGCAATCATCCTGGCATAATGTCAAATAGAGCTGGAGAAACTGTTTAATTACCTTTACATTTACCTTTACCTTTGTCTTTACAGGCACTTCTTTTGTTTATCAATACAACTGTTTTAAACACCATCAGCAAGCTTCAATACGTCAACGGTATGCACCAACATCAAGTGCCACTACGATGTAATAAATATTATTACAGACAATGTCCAGTTAGATTAATTCCAGCTCGAAGATTTGGTAGTTGAATCAATGTTCACAACCAGCTACCATTTTAATCAACACAATTGAAGAGTTAGGTCAACGCTCACAATTGGAACCAGACTGCAGACTTTGTGTCAGAGAATCAGGAAGTGCAGCCATTTTGAAAGTGACATGTGTCTCTCGACAGGTTTACCTGCTTAATACCGTTTTATGTTTAATGTCCATATTTTATGTCTACTTTCATATATTGTTTGTCTATATTCCATGTTGTACGTCTATTTTCCGCATTGTTTGTCAATTTTCCATGTTGTATGTTTATTTTTCATGCAGTATGTCTATTATTCATGTTTGTATGTTTATTTTCCATATTGTATGTCTTTTTCCATGTTATATGTTTATTGTGTATGTTGTATGTCTATTTTCCATGTTATATATCTATAATCCATGTGGTACACGTATGTTTATTTTCCATGTTGAATGTATATTTTACATGTTGTATGTTTATTTTCCATGTTGAAAGTATATTTTACATGTTGTATATTTATTTTCCATTTTGAGTGTATATTTTACATGTTGTATATTTATTTTCCATTTTGAGTGTATATTTTACATGTTGTATATTTATATTCCATGTTGTATGTTTATTTTCCATGTTGTATGTTTATTTTAAATGCTGTATGTTCATTTCCCATGTTGTATGTTTAATTCCCATGTTGTATATTTATTTTCCATGTTGTATGTTTATTATCCATGTTATATGTCTATTATCCATGTTTTTATGTTTGTTATCCATGTTTATTTTCCATGTTGTATGTTTATTTTACATGTTGTATGTTCATTTCCCATGCTGTATATTTAATTCCCATGTATATTTATTTTCCATGTAGTATGTTTATTATCCATGTTATATGTCTATTATCCATGTTTTTATGTCTGTTATTCATGTTTATTTTCCATGTCGCATGTTTATTCTTCATGTTATATGTCTATTATCCATGTTTTTATGTCTGTTATCCATGTTTATTCTCCTTGTTTTATGCAGCTCTAATCGCAGCCCAGCACTATATCCCATAGATTATATATGTTATATCTGTGCTTATCTCTATTCTGAATGGCGGTAAAAGAAGAATATCTTGCTTCGGTATGGCATGTACGAGAGTGTTCTGGATGTTAATGTCATCACTTCTTATGATCCCATGACAGGCCTGCATTATTCATCTCTATTTTAAGTCTTCGGTAAAGTTGTCCTTTGTCTATCTCTCCTTCCTCTTCCCTCTGAAGTTACAACGTTACAATTCTTGTGATTATTTATCTTTTTTTTTTATAAGTCTCGACTGAACAAATAACCATCCAACTCCACTATCTTCCTGCTATTGTTGCGTGCATGTTCTTTTGGCATCACCTTTTTAAGTAGGTTACTTATTTTGTTTATCAATATATGATGATAATTTGCTTCAGGTATCCATAAAATTGTGTGCGCTTATCAAAATTTGTTATTTTTTTCCATTCAGAGGAGAGCAGGTGGCTGAATCGATAACTTGTCTGTCTCTAATAAAACAGGAGAGCGGGTGACCGAATGGTTAACTTGTTGGTCTCTAAACCAGGAGAGCGGGTGATCGAATGGTTAACTTGTTGGTCTCTAAACCAGGAGAGCGGGTGACCGAATGGTTAACTTGTTGGTCTCTAAACCAGGAGAGCGGGTGACCGAATGGTTAACTTGTTGATCTCTAAACCAGGAGAGCGGGTGATCGAATCGTTAACTTGTTGGTCTCTAAACCAGGAGAGCGGGTGACCGAACCGATAACTAGTTTGTCTCTAAACCAGGAGAGCTGGTGACCGAACCGATAACTAGTTTGTCTCTAAACCAGGAGAGCGGGTGACCGAACCGATAACTAGTTTGTCTCTAAACCAGGAGAGCTGGTGACCGAATCGTTAACTAGTTGGTCTCTAAACCAGGAGAGCGGGTGACGGAATCGATAACTTGTTGGTCTCTAAACCAGGAGAGCGGGTGACGGAATCGTTAACTTGTTGGTCTCTAAACCAGGAGAGCGGGTGACGGAATCGATAACTTGTTGGTCTCTAAACCAGGAGAGCGGGTGACGGAATCGATAACTTGTTGGTCTCTAAACCAGGAGAGCGGGTGACGGAATCGATAACTTGTTGGTCTCTAAACCAGGAGAGCGGGTGACGGAATCGATAACTTGTTGGTCTCTAAACCAGGAGAGCGGGTGACGGAATCGTTAACTTGTTGATCTCTAAACCAGGAGAGCGGGTGACGGAATCGTTAACTTGTTTGGTCTCTAAACCAGGAGAGCGGGTGACGGAATCGTTAACTTGTTGGTCTCTAAACCAGGAGAGCGGGTGACGGAATCGTTAACTTGTTGGTCTCTAAACCAGGAGAGCGGGTGACGGAATCGTTAACTTGTTGATCTCTAAACCAGGAGAGCGGGTGACGGAATCGTTAACTTGTTGATCTCTAAACCAGGAGAGCGGGTGACGGAATCGTTAACTTGTTGATCTCTAAACCAGGAGAGCGGGTGACGGAATCGATAACTTGTTGGTCTCTAAACCAGGAGAGCGGGTGACGGAATCGTTAACTTGTTGGTCTCTAAACCAGGAGAGCGGGTGACGGAATCGATAACTTGTTGGTCTCTAAACCAGGAGAGCGGGTGACGGAATCGATAACTTGTTGGTCTCTAAACCAGGAGAGCGGGTGACGGAATCGTTAACTTGTTATCTCTAAACCAGGAGAGCGGGTGACGGAATCGTTAACTTGTTGGTCTCTAAACCAGGAGAGCGGGTGACGGAATCGATAACTTGTTGGTCTCTAAACCAGGAGAGCGGGTGACGGAATCGTTAACTTGTTGATCTCTAAACCAGGAGAGCGGGTGACGGAATCGTTAACTTGTTGGTCTCTAAACCAGGAGAGCGGGTGACCGAATCGTTAACTTGTTGGTCTCTAAACCAGGAGAGCGGGTGATCGAATCGATAACTTGTTGGTCTCTAAACCAGGAGAGCGGGTGACCGAATCGTTAACTTGTTGGTCTCTAAACCAGGAGAGCGGGTGACCGAATCGATAACTTGTTGGTCTCTAAACCAGGAGAGCGGGTGATCGAATCGATAACTTGTTGGTCTCTAAACCAGGAGAGCGGGTGACCGAATCGATAACTTGTTGGTCTCTAAACCAGGAGAGCGGGGGTTCGAATCCCGGTAGAGCCAAAGATTGTTTTTTTTTCTTTCGGGACTGAAATAAAAACTTAGTATTGAACACTCCGTGGCGTCTGCATTGGATACGCGGTCTTTATTCTCAGGTCCTATCAGCGCCCCACCCCACGGAAGTCCCTAGTGCTGGGAAGATGCTCTAAAGTTAATGAAAGATTAAACCAGTAGTTCCCAAACTACGAGGGGCGTTTAAAAGGTAATGTACTGCATCGATGTTTTCAGCTAATAATAAATATAGAAGCATGCCATTTTTCACACTTTAAATATGGCATGTGTCAATTGTGTGCACCAATCTGCACTGCAATCGCCCAATAAAGGTACTATGCTAAACCGTTGAAATGGAGCCTGTTAGCAACTTGCGTTATAAGCAGCGAATTGTGAAAGAATTTCTCGTTTTAGAGAAGGAAACTGTTGTGAACATTCACAAGCGCCTATGTGATGTGTATGGAAAATTTGTGTCGACAGTTGCTGTGTTCAGAGAATAAAAGAAAAGGAAAGTGGAGATAGGGAGCTTTTTGATCGACCGCGGCCGCTTTTTTGACGGCCTGCCGCAGCCACCAATGCAGATATGTTGAAACGTGCTGACGCATTATTCTTGCTGATAGGCGCATCACTACTCACCAATTGGCCTTAAAATTATTGTCAGTCAGCATTGGTAGTGCAAATGCAATTACAAAAACTCTTGGATTCTCTAAGGTTTGTGTAAAATGGGTTCCACAAAATCTCACAAATGAGCACTGATTGCAATGAAAAGCAATTTCTTCTGAACTGTTGAGGCGTTTCACTTTTGACGGAGAGACCTTTCTAGCTAAGATTGTTACAGATGTCGAAACCTGGCCACATTATTTTGATCCTGAGACAAAAAAGATAGTCAATGGAGTGACGTCATCGCATTCACCGCGAAGAAAGAAATTCAAGACATCTCCTTCAGCTGGAAAGGTCATGGTCACTGTCTTTTGGGATATTGAATGTGTGATTCTCGTGGATGTTATGCCAAGAGAAGAGACAATCAATTCGCAAGCTTACATTAAGACCCTGAAAAAAAACTCAACTAATTTTTTTCCAAGTTTGGCCGCACAAGAATCCAACAGGCCTTCTTCTCCTTCACGACAATGCGCGTCCTCACACAAGTCTGGTAACACGGGAAACAGTCACCAGATTGGATTGGACTGTACTTCCCCATCCACCAGACAGCTCTGATTTTGCATCTTTTGCTTCCCATCTCTTTATTCCACTTAAAGATGCCCTCCGTGAAACAAGGTCTGAAGATGATGAAGGAGTGATTCATGCAGTAAAGAAATGGCTACACGATCAAGACAAGGACTGCTACAGACTAGGGATACATGCACTTGTTGCGCGCTGGCGTAAAGCTGTACAAGTGGATGAGAATTATGTTGAATGATACCGAAGTTTACATGACATATCCATGAATAATGTGTAAAAAATGCATACTTTTTTCAATTAGCGGTTCTCATTCGCCCGTGCGTCCCTAGTCGCCTTAAACAATTTGAAAGGGGTATCCGCCTCTGTTTACAGTTAATACAATTGTACCACAAAGAAATGAAGAAATCACGCTGGTTCTGACTGGGTTGGTTATGCAAGACAGGATCCACTCAAGGTGTTAAGGACAATGCACTCATAGTTGCTACACTTCTTGTATGTCATTAGTGATTTATTGACTATATATGTTATATATTGTCCATAAATGACACCACCAACAGCATTGCATTTTAAATTTATCTTTCTATTAATCATTCCATCTCTTTCTTTATCTCTCTCTCTCTCTCTCTCTCTCTCTCTCTCTCTCTCTCTCTGTGTGTAATTTACAACTCTCTTCTTTTTTGTTTTTCTCTTTCTTCCACTCTCTATGCTTTATCTACCCTTGCATGTCTTACTCTCCCTTTCTTTATATCCGTTAAAAATCTAACACGCTATCGTTCACTTCAGAGATATTTTTATAACTCCACTACACTCACTGCCTCATTCTCTCATTCCCTTCTACCCTATTCTTCAATCTCTCTCTCTCTCTCTCTCTATCTCTCTCTCTCTCTCTCTATCTCTCTCTCTCTCTCATCTTCTACCTAAAACTCGAACATTCAACATAATAACAGTAATATGAGAAATGGATCAAGAAAGATCAACTAAAAGCCAGTATTGTAGTTCTGATCTGTTGCGTTTCTCTTTATACAAACTACAGACACCAGACGCTACAAAAATGACGTACAATCACGTACGTTGAACTTGATAACGCACCCTTTACAACAATCTCATCCAAGGTTAGTAATTGTTCCCATTTTGGGATCTCATTTATTAACAACAAACCATCAATATGCCTGGAGTAAACTACTTCACCTAGTTACACCAAGGCTGAGATTACTGCGCCTGTTGCATGTCTTATCTGCGTCAAACCTCCATTTTCCACATTTTATGAATCTGTAATTTGTGTAATCCACAGAAAACATCTGGCAAAACGTCTCTGTAAACGTGATAACGATTGTGCTATTTCAAGCCTCAAATGTTTCGTTTCTATAGAGCTAACAAAAACTGGGACGTGGCAACGTTTTTGTTCAGTTTTTAATGTCAGGTTGACAGCGAGAATTGTGGACAATTCAAACAATAGATATGTAAAAAGTCGTGTTTCAAATTTAGTTTGTTTTCTCGAGTATATATTTTAATTGCACATTGTGAACTAAAGACAAGAGGTAGGGTTCGATCCCAACCGACGGCCTCCCGTTCACCCAGCCTTTAATGGGTACCGGATTCTTTTCTGGGAAAGTAAAGCGGCACGGACGTAATATCGACAACGTTACCACAAAAAATCATGTGCCGAGGGTCTGTAAAATTTATGGCCACTAACACCATATTCCCTACACGCCACTTGACGTGAAGGGGGTACTTTACTTTTTTTACATCGTGAACTAGGAGCTAATAATTCATCATCATCATCAATGGGTGCCTTCTCCGCATCAAAGGTTGGCTACCATGGAGCGCCATTCCACTCTGTCTCTTGCTTTGATGGTGCAGATTGTCATAGGCTGACTTGTCCATCTTTTGATGTTACTCATCCATGTTAGTCTTGGTCTACCTCTGCCTCTTTTACCTTGTATTTTCCCCTCTAATATTACTTTTATTAGACTGTTGTGTCTTTTAACATGACCACAAAATTTCATTTGTCTTGCTCTAATTGTGTTTAGTAGTTCTTTTTTCACCCTTAGTCGTCCTAAAACTTCCTCGTTTGTTTTATTTTCTTTCCATCCGATTCTACCTATTCTTCTGTAAATCCACATTTCAAAGGCCTCAATTTTCTGTTCTGTTTACTTGTCTAATGTCCATGTTTCTGCAACATACAGGAATCTTGAGAAGATGTAACATTTTGCTATTCTTAGTTTTAGTCCTGGTGTTATTTGTTTTGATGTTAGTATATTTTTCATGGCATTGAAATTACTTTTTGCTATACTTATTCTTTTATTTATTTCAGTTGTACATTTTCCATCACTGGTTATAGTATGTCCAATGTAGTTGTTGTTCTGAACTGTCTCTAGATGTATTCCTTCAACTTTGATATTTAATTGTAGGTCTTGAGAATTTTCTTTGTTTATGATCATAGTTTTAGTCGTTTTGATATTCATATCTAGTCCATATTTCTTGCTTGTCATGTTTATCACATTAAGCAATTGTTGTAGATCTTTAGGATTTTTCGCTAGTAGTACAGTATCATCAGCATATCTTAGGTTATTGATTATCTTCCCATTAATGTTTAGGCCTGACATCTCAGTGATGTTTTTAAAGATTTGCTCAGTGTATAGATTGAACAAGCTTGGTGATAGGATGCATCCTTGTCTTATTCCTCTTTTTATATCAATAGGTGTAGAGTTCTCCTTGTTATATTTTATTATTGCTGTTTGCTCCCAGTACAAATTACATATCAGTCGTATGTCTGTGTCATCCAGATTTATATCTTTTAGGCAGTCTATAAGTTGATTATGGCTAATAATTACTGCTAAGAATTGTAAATAGAAAAGAACTTTTATAACAAGAACAACATTGATCAAATGAAGAAAAAGAGTGATAACTGCATACATCGAAAGATGATTTGCACTGTCATATTATTGTTATAGGAAATATTAAAGATAAGAAAATGCGAGGAAATCTGTGTAATGTGATATTATGAGTACATAAGGAGATGATGAGACGAACAAGAAACGTCACATTTATAGAGTGATGCACGGGGTGCCGTTTATGGACAACCTATTCTGATGTTACTATGCAATCTATTTTTGGCAATCGAAACAAGAAAAAGAGTTCTTAAATGTTATGTAGAGCCAGTCTTAACATATGGATGTGAATCACGAACAATAGGACAACAAACAAGAAAACCACTGGAGTCTGTAGAAATGTGGGTTTACAGAAGAATGTTGAGAATACCATGGACAGCTAAGAAGAGTATTGGAAACGTTCTGAAAGAGGTCAAAGCAAAAAGAGAGCTAATTTCCAATATTAGGATGAAACAATCATCATTTTCTGGCCATGTATCAAGAAGAGAACAACCGGAATATATTGTAACAACTGAAAAAAATTGAGGGACGAAGAGATAGAGGGAAGCAAAGAGAGAAAATACCAGACAGCTTAAGAGAATGGCTTAGCAGAAGCATTTCAACAACAGAAATGAGAAATAACTGCCTAGATCGAAAGTTGTGGAGAGACATGATCACCTACGCCACTAGGCCCGGTACTTGATGATTATGATGTATTTCTTATTGATCTCTTTCCCTCACTCCCCCCAACTCCCCCCCCCCTTTTTTTCCCCAAAAAACCTTTCGGATCTTTTTATCTTTGATCGTGCACCAACAAAGTAACTAATAATCACTGCAAATTCGCGGACTGACACATGTAATAATGTAATGATTAAGAATTAGCCGATTGACACAAGTAATCAAGCAATGATTAAGAATTCATGGACTGACACAAGTACTTAATAAGCAATGATTAAGAATTCGCCGACTGACACAAGTACTCAAACAATGATTAAGAATTCATGGACTGACACAAGTACTCAATCAATGATTAACAATTCGCCGACTGACACAATTAATCAAATAATGATTAAGAATTCATAGACTGGCATAAGTAATCATGTAAGGATTAAGAATTCATGGATTGACATAAGTAATCAAGTAATGATTAATAATTCGTGGACTGACACAAGTAATCAAGTAATGATTAAGAATTCATGTACTGACATAAGTAATCAAGTAATGATTAAAAATTCACCGACTGACACAAGTAATCAAGCAATGATTAAAAATTCATGGACTGGCACAAATAATCAAGTAATGCTTAAGAATTCGTGGACTGACACAAGTACTCAAACAATGATTAAGAATTCGTGGACGACACAAGTAGCCAATTAATGATTAAGAATTCGCCGACCGACACAAGTACTCAAACAATGATTAAGAATTCTCCAACTGACACAAGTAATCAAGTAACCATTAAGAATTCGCCAACTGACACAAGTACTCAAACAATGATTAAGAATTCGCCAACTGACACAAGTAATCAAGTAACCATTAAGAATTCGCCAACTGACACAAGTACTCAAACAATGATTAAGAATTCGCCAACTGACACAAGTAATCAAGTAACCATTAAGAATTCGCCAACTGACACAAGTAATCAAGAAATGATTGACAATGTGCACCCATGACCAGACTGAGAAAAAAAGCAACTCAGAAGGGTAGAAAAATAGACGATGATCTAAAATAGACTAATTAACATCTCTCTCTCTCTCTCTCTCTCTCTCTCTCTCTCTCTCTCTCTCTCTATTGTCCTTTCGAGCCGAAGACCGCACATAGGGCAGAACCACAATCTCAAAAACAGAAATCTTGCGTGCCAAAGTGGCACATATTGCAGAGATCACTGCTCTAAAATATATGACGTTGTTTCCATAACAATACTTTTTACAATGACAGCTTGACTAACTAACATATGTACTGTAAAATACCTTTTTTCCGCATATATATAAATATATTTTACTAGAGGTAGTCGGGGATATTTATCAAATTTACAATAATAAACATCAATGTTTAATATCTTGCCAGCTATTTTTCTGCCCGAAATATCAAAGATAGTACTTTCTTACAAAGTACAGCCAAATGACATGGGCGGAAAAATTCACGATATATCATTTTCTTGACGGTAATTTATGTTTTAAACAAATGGGCTTTCAACATCCGAGTGGACTTAATTAACAGTGAACTCACTTGAAGTCTGTCAATTCT